>FXXK01002614.1:19931-29984 GCA_900184695.1 Betula pendula
AGAGAAGATTACATTGAGATAATGCCATAATTAGCCTAGTTATCCTCAACGCTTTGTTAAATCTCTAAATCTCTTAGCACTTCCAATATATCTTCGAAATGATCCCATTGAGATCGCTCATCGAATGAATTCCAATTTAATAGCTTCTTGGGGGCGCTCCTTAGATTTTTCAAAACTATGGGTTTTTTTTGAGCCATGCGATAAGATGCCTTGTGAACAAGTTGTGTCTTTAGCATTAGTCATAATGAACTCAATCTTCGAAATCCGAAGCAAAACTTGTAACTTCCACGAGAAAATTCGGATAGTGGCGCACCACAAGAATTTCTTCACTTTCGCTTCCACATTAGGTCTTATCAACTATGTTAAGCCAGATGAAGCCGTAAGGGACATCCTATACTCTTTCTTACCTGTAAAGCGAGAGGAGAGGTGGAGTAAACTCAATACGAGAGATCCACAGAAATTTGAACTCTTCAACATCCCGAAGTCCAAATATACTTTCCTTCTTACGACAATTAATGTTGCTACATATTCGATAACCAATCAATTCTTTAGAATAGTATCAAAGCCAAGCATACCTGGAAAAAAACAACTGCTAGCTTTGTGTAATGTCCGCCTCCTATGACATATAGGACAATTCTCCACAAATTTAACACAAGTTACCGTTTTACCAACAGGATTTGTTAACACAAACGTTTGGGTTCAATGGTTTCAATGTTCATATTACATAGCTTATATATGTAAGAAGAAACAAGGTGAGTAGCACCAAATTAAATAAAACGCAACAGGCAAACCATATAATAGAATGGTACCTGTGACTACGTCGGTGGTAGGCGCTTCTTTTTCATTGTTGGCCGGTGTAGGAGTAGACTCTTTGCTTTTGCCAATTGGGTTCGGTTGATAGTTTGGTTCCCTGAGACTTGTCTTGCCTTTTATAAACACGGGCAATCCTTTGTATATGGCCCGGTTTTTTGCCACAATAAAGCAAAGATTAGACCTTAAACTCTGCATCCCAGTGTGCAGCTTCCCACACTTAGTACAGTTTGCCTTGAAACTTCCATAAGCCATTGGGGTACTTTTCTTCCCATAAGAATTGGAACCGCTATCACTCACGGTTTGCTTCTTAGCACGGATAGGTGGTGAGAGGCAAAGTTTCCCTTTTTCTGAGCAAAATCTGTAGCTACCTCTTTCATGCTCTTCTCAGCAAGAGTTGCCTTGTCTACCATGTCGAGGTAGTTATTGATCCGAGGCATATGACCCTGTCTCTAACCCGTGGGATGAAGGCCATAAGAAACCGGTGAACTTTGTTTTCCTCGGTTGCTACAAGGGTGGGAGCATACCTAAAGAGCTCATTGAACCGAGCTGCATACGCTCCACCTGATAGAATAGTGCCCTGCTTAAGGTCTGAAAAATCTCTAGCACATTGGAGTCGCTGGGTTGTTGGGAAGAATGGGTCATCAAACCTCTTTCATTGAACCCGCTCCCATTGTGATTGGGACACCCTGGCCAACTCTCCGCTATATAGGCCCTTTTCTTGCCAACCACCAGTGAGAGGCTTCCCCTGAAAGCTTTAAGCTTGCATAACTTGACCTTCTGTGCCATCAGTACACTGAAGAGACTCCATGAGGTGTTTGGATACTGATAATCCAAGAGTCAAGCAGCTAGTGGCCCCTTAGAGCCATCAAATGACTCAAAATTTAATGGCGAAAAGAAGCTAGAGTGATGGGAACCCTCAACTCTTTCACGGTCTCGTGGATGGGGTTGGTCTGATATTGTTGTTGCATTTGTTGTTGCATTGTTGGTTGCATCGTTTGCATAGTAGTCATCAATAAGTGTTCATGAGCTGGTAGCTTGAGCCCAAAACTGCATTGGGTCCAGGCATGTTAGGATGGCGGAGGTGGAGCAGGAGGAGGAAGGTGGTGGTGGTGGGTATGCAACGCCATTCTCATCATCGTTCCCCAACAACCTCACGTTTCGCCTGCGTCGCGCTCAGGCTAGGAGGCATTTACTCTGCAAAGTTCTCATGTTAGAATCCGAGTAATCCACCATAGACACAAGGAATATCAAGAATAGAAATTTTGCATTGACACCAAAATGCACACAAATAATGCAAACATGAATAGGTATAAGAAGTTTTTAATTACTTAGGTTCACCTTGAAATTTTTTTTTTTTTTTTTTAAGTTCCTATAGCTCTGACATTACAATAAACTCTATCTAGACAACCTAGAACTATTACTCCGTAATGGCCTCAGAGCAAACGCTCTGATTACCATAAGCTGTGAACGACCCGATCCATAATTACACTGTAGCTATGTTTTTTTTTCTTGAAAACATACAGTAACCATGACCGGATCTATCGCCACAGGGTGATATGAAACACCTGTCATACATGTATCTCACAATATATTCATGAGAATTACACCTATTTCATCAGAGTCACATATCACATTATACATATAACTTGAGCGGAAGCATTTATAATCAAGGGAGTAATCCATACATAGAGCTAAACAACATAATTCTAATATTTATAAGTTTACACTGCGACAATATACCAAAAGAATGGGCTATACAAATGTGTACATGCCGACACAACCATATACAAAAGATTAGACTATCTACGAAGTCTATACAGAAAAAGAATATGTCCCACCGATGTAGTCGTAATAGCCAAGGTGTAGGCTACGGGATCGTCATCTAAAGCTCTCAGTAACCTGCACCAATATCTATGTAACATAAGAGATCATCCATATTAACATAGGCGGAAGAGATGGTGGAGTCAACAATCTCATGAATAAATCACTGAGTTTTCGTAAAGGACCGAAGGCGTTAGTTTACATGAGTTTTACAATAACAGCTACTAAAAGTATGGCTTTATTTTGAAACCATGAATAGCTGATAAAGTAAACACATTGTCCATAAAACATCTGAAATATTATAATTAGCTGAGTACATACATATACGTTCCAGTCCTCCCGCCTGTACAAATAGAAGCACATACGCACTCCAACTATGTTATAGATATATCTATATAACCCAGTTAACCCATATACATACAAGTATTCCCTTCCCTATGGGTTGAAAACACAAAATGCATATAAGCATATCTAGACAATAAAACATAAATGTCATGATGAACTAGCCGTAAGAATATACATAAGTGTGCTTGTCCATGAAACTCATATGCATACTATACGTCTATGAATCAATAAAACATAATTCATCCATATAAAACATCCATGAAAGCTCATCATATAAACATCACATAAAACTCATCATATAAAACATGCTGATTCATATTGTTCTCTTTGGTTCCTTAGGGCTACCCGTCACTGCGGACCCCTTGGTTAACATATCTTATTCTCTTTAGTCCTTAGGGCTACCCGTCATCGCGGACCCCTTGGGTTCTTAGGGCTACCCGCACACGGACCCCCTTGGAATTCCTTAGGGCTTACCCGTCACAGCGGACCCCTTAGATTAAATATCATCATCATCTCTTAGGGCTACCCGTCACCGCGGACCCCTTGGATTAAAACATTCTCCTTAGGGCTACCGTCATACGGACCCCCCTTGATAAACATCCTCCTCAGGGCTACCCGTCATAGCGGACCCTTGATACATATCTTTGTCATCTCCTCAGGGCTACCGTCACAGCGGACCCTTGGATATAACATATGCATCTCATCCATCCTTAGGGCTACCCGTCCCGCGGACCCTTGGAATAACATTCTCCTTAGGCTACTCATAGCGGACCCCTTGGATGCATGGCTTTTGGCTTTACTTATTGTCCTCTTTTATCACATATACTCAATAAAATCATATAAACATAATTGCCATGTTCATTTCTCAATACAATCTCCAATAAGTATCATAAAACTTAGTCAAATTAATCATCTCGCCATACATCATTTCCAACTACAATAACAAATCAAATACCATAAAAATCAACATATCAAATATACTATCCGCCATAGTCCATAAATCACAATAAATCATCAATAACTCATCATCAATCATTCATCAAATAATCATAAATCTCAGGAAGTTAATCGAAAGCACAATCATATGTTAGTAATAAAATAATCCTCGGTTCGTCTTTTAAACCGTCATATTTTCATTCAAATTTCAAAAAATATTTATTTTGTTTAGCAAAGTCAACATCTACTAAAATTGAAAACAAAAATAAAAATTTAAGGTGGTGTATATTCTCCAGTAAGTATAATAACTTACTAATTTTCGCTTGTGTTGACATCCTCTAGGTTGAATGCCTAAGCAATGTCCGCTGCATAATTACATTGCTAAACATCAACAACTAATAAACCCTTACTTATTCTAGGCTAAATAACCATAAACACTTGAAAATGAAGTATCAAATAACCCATAGTATTTAGATTTAAAACATAACCCTAAATTAATTTGCTTAAAACATTAACAACCACACTCTAATTCTAATATAAGATTTGAACACCTAAATAGGTAAAATGCTCATTTTCTATGGAACCCATAGAAATACCTAGGGTTAATTAACAACTCTACATGTAATTAACCCATATAAATGATAATCATCATAGTATTCAAAATCAATGCGCCAAATTAATCAAAACTAAAAAATATAGGGTTTATGCTAAATACATTAATTGTGAATTGAAGTTTTAATCCATTAATTTAACAACCTAAGGCTTAGATTTTGTGTAGAAATTCACTACTAAGAGCAAAAGCCCTAAGTCAATTTAATGATTTAATCTCATACCCAAAAATTTGACCTAACTTAAGGAAAAATTAAGGGATTTCGAAATTACCCAATCCCAATCAGTAAATTGGGATATTCTAACGTGATGAAACGAAACCCAATCCTCAAACAATGATGGGAAACTTGATTTTGCTTCAATCCAAGCTCAAACCCTAGATTTCGGATCCCACATAAATCCATAACAATTGTATGATTCTCAAGGCTCTAAAAATTAAGGTGTAATGAAAAGTATCGAGAAAAGGCTATGGACTTTACCTCACAAAGACCCATGGCCAAAACCCCATGTTTTTCTTCATCTTCTTCTTTTTCTTCACAATATTTTATGCATCTCTCTCTCTGAAACTCCTGTCAAATCTCTTCTCATCACGATCTATTCTCCTCTCTCACTCGGTGCTGTGCGTGGTGAAGGAGCAGGGAGATAGAAGACGAGAAGAGAGAAAGAAGAAGAGAAAAGGAAAGAAAGAAAGAAAAGGGGAGAGAGGCTGGCGTGACAGAGAGGGAAGAGAAAGAAGAGAAAAAAGAAGGAAAAGAGAGAAAAGGGGGGGGTGACGTGCTGGCATGGAGAAAAGAAGAAGAAGAGAAAAAGGAAAGGAAAAGAAGGAAAGGGGTGGGGGTCAACGTGGGGTGTCCTTTTTTCTTTTATTTTATTTGTTCTTTTCTTGATCATCCATAGCCAATTACAACTTGACATGTGCCTAATAAATATTTCCTTTTTAGTTTAAACCCACATCCTTTATAAATTTATAGAATTGCCCACCTTATATTAATTCTATATTTTGTTAATAACAATTGACTCATATTTATTTAACTGCTATTTACCAACTTACAATTAAATCATTTACCACTTTTGGACTTTTATCATTATTATTATTCTAATTCATTAATATTAGTTTATATATTTTTATTCTAATTCTCTTAATATATTATTAAATAATATTGTTTATACTATTGCACTAGTATTATTATTAATTAATGTTATTCATATCTTATTAATTCGATTGCTAAAGATTTATTGAGCTTAATTTTTTCTGGCGTTACACAATACTTACAATAGCTAACTTACAATAGCTTTCCTAGCTCCTCATTCACTGGGGTCCATCCTTTCTTCGTATGTGGCAATGGGAAGCTCGCTTCTTCAACGCCGACACTTTTTTCGAGCCCTTTTTTTGCATTCCAAGATTATTTAATATAATATACAGTAACATACATCGTAAGCCTTAACGTAGACTAATCCTTATTGAATGATTGGGTGAGTAACGCGTACCTCTCTTTGGCTAGACGAGCGTTAGCTCTTCGACCCAATGTTGTAGGAAACTTTGTTTTGCGTTTCTTTCCCCTATTCGTATCCGTCATTTCCTACAAATGATTTTACAATTGATAGTCATAAAGAACAAAACAACCTGGTTAGAATGATGTCTACAGATAATTGAACACCTTACTAAATCAGAATATTAAATGTAAGAAAAGATAAGTATGAGTGTCACTTATAATCTATTGACATCAACCTTGTTGCGGAGGCATTCCATGTCTTCTTTAATTGTACATGGGCGCTTTTGTTTCATCAGATTCCTCTACTGTTTGATTTGGATTTTTCCTTCACCTTCATAGACGCTTTGATAAGGTACTTGGTTATTTTCTTTTATGGCCGAAATCCATAAAAAGCTACCCTTTAATTTCCTCAATTGGATGAGCGGTACCCAACATGGGAACTTTCTCTACACACCAAGATGAAATCTCATAATATAATGACAAGGATAAGGCTAAAAACCAAAAAAATACATTCATAGTGCTAGTAAGTGCTCCATACCATTAGTGCTGCCAAAATATCCTTCCTTATTCTGTTTTTGGGACTTTTCTCCAATGTTTGTGGCAAAAGTCTACAAAGCTTTCCATTCTTTATCAGTATTACCTGCAATCCTGCGGATTCTTGCATGGCTGAGTCCAATCGGCTGGAACTGGTTTTGTTGAATTCATGTACTACCTTCTCTCCCCTCTGGCAGTTGCCATACTCGTTTGGGCTACCCATATTCCTAACAGTAATAATCCCTGAGCATCTGCAATAAAAGATGACAATATCATATAGTACAGTTACTCACAGTTTAATAAACTTACATGAGTTATTACACAATAAAACGTATTTCATACCAATAATGCCAAACTTGCCCCATGGCCGCATCACCTGTAGTGGGGTTCGGATTCTGTGTGCTAGTACTATGTGAGGTGCACCAGATCCTGATGTACTCGGTGCACGACTGCCACCCAACCCTGTTGCCTAGGGGCTGGAGGAAGATGAAAACTTATGCTGCCCCATATTCGTTGGCGGCTGGAATACTTGAGGCATGGGGATCGACACGTACCAATAAAGTCCTCAGTGTTCATTATGATGGTCTACTGAATTTTGTGTCTCATCATCCGAGCGACCCTTGCAATCGGAACGGTTTTTTTTTGTTTAAGCTAGTACCTTTGTCCTCTTCTTTGCTTGTGGGCCGATGTCTACCTGCAATAACATATAAGAATTATTCATATCCAATAAAAATATGCAATACATACAGTAAACAACGTTCCACAAATAATTAAAATTTTGAAAAGAAGGATACCAAATGTAATTGTTTTACCCTATGTTTGAACAAGTTTTACAGAAACATGTACGGACGGTAATTATATAACTTGTCTTTGGTCTTGCTTGTCATGCCCAACAATGTGCCAATTATGTTATCAACAACATTTTTCTTTGTGTGCATCACATCAATGTTGTGATGTAACAAATGATACTTCCAGTAAGGCAAAGTGAAGAATACACTTTCTCTTTTCCAGCTTACTTCCTCTACGGCCGGCGCTACCGCTCCCATCATTTTCCGTCTCTTCACTTCTTCTAATTGTCTCATGATCTCATCGGCATCCGAGACACTAGGCGGACCATCAAATTCTTGCGTACCATCGAAATGTCTCTTGTTCTTTTTCCACTTATGTTCTGGAGGCAACCATCGCCTATGTCCCATAAAGCAATATTTTCCACCATAAGTTAACCATAAAGATTTTGTTGAGTGCATACAACAAGGACATGCCTTTTTCCCTTTGGTACTCCATCCAGACAAATCACCGTACTCTGGAAAGTCATTTATCGTCCACATCAAGGCCGAATGCATTGTGAAAGTATTTTTCGAACATACATCAAAAGTTTGTACGCCAACATCCCATAGTTCTTTCAACTCACTTACCAGGGGCTCTAGATACGTGTCAATATTCTGTCTTGGTGAACTAGGACCAAGGATAATCAAGCTTAACATAAAATATGGTTGTTTCATGCACATCCAGGGAGGCAAATTGTACGCTACTAACATCACCGGCCAAATACTATGACTAGAGCTCATGTTCCTATAAGGATTAAAGCCATCTGACGCTAACCCTAGCCTGACATTGCTTGCTTCGGATGCGAAGTCTGAGTAATGTTCATCGAATGCCTTCCATGCTTCTCCATCGGCCGGATGTCTCAGAACACCATCTTTTGTACGACCTTGAGCGTGCCACTTCATATGCGGCGATATATGATGTGACATAAACAACCTTTGTAGCCTCGGTATCAGACGAAACCAACTCAACACCTTTACCGGCTTTCTTTTAGAACTTTTGGACGACCCTTCCTCCTCAATAATTTTTTCCTTCCACCTAGACTCCTTGCAAGATGTATAATTGTCCAACATAGCATTCTCCCTCCAGAAAAGCATACAACCATTGCGACAAGCCGATATCTTCTCGTATCCAAGACTAATCACATCATGTATTTTATTAGCCTCATATGTGTCTTTAGGCAAGACGCAGACGGAGGTAACAAACTCATTGATAAATTCAAGCCGATCATGGAGAAAAGATGAATTGCTCCACCCGCCCATACACTTCAGACTATATAAACGCACGATAGCCCCCAATTTGCTATGTTTTGTATTTCCATGGAGTGGTGTGTCGGCATCTTGTAGCAAATCATATAACTTTTTCGCCCCCACATTAGAGTCTTCCATTTCGGCTTATACAGTTTCAGCGTCCACGCCTTTTTGAGACCCACCCTCTTCAACTCGAACATTGTGCATTGCAAAAAATCACTTAGCATGTCTTTCATCCCACTGGACCCGCCTTGTACTGGCATACTATCAACTTGAGCCGTATTGGGCCTTTCATATGTTGCCTCCCTATCCACCGAAGCGTCTGGTGTTTCCCCGTGCATTATCCACTCGGTGTAACCCTCCAAAATACCCTTGCCCGAAGTCAAATGGTCGTATACAACATCTGAGGGCAATGTTTGGCCTAATAAACACTTCTTACAAGGGCAAACAATGTACCCTTTTGTTGTAGAGTTTTCACTAGCAAATTTCACAAATGCTAGAGCCCTATCCATATATTCTATCGAACCTCTCGACATTTTCATCCAACTCTTGTCCATGGATACACTACATTGTAAATACGCAATGAAACACTTGAATTAGGCAGACATACTTTACAATACACACTGAGTTCTATTAAGTTACTAACCCAAAAAACTAATTACACTCCAAGAAAGGAAATAAGTCAATCTTAATAGTGTTTTTCTTTTTAATGAAAAGCCCCAAAGGCATCCTTTTACCTATAGTAATTTTCATTAAAATGTGAATTAAGATAATAATCATGCAAAGGCATCCAATCTCACAATTTAAGTCTATATCATTTTATAGCATAATTTATAACGTTGGAATCATCAGATCTTACCAATGGATATGGAGGAGGCTTGAGATCAAATTTTGCAGTAGTTGGTGGCACACTTTTCCTCTAACAACGTCACTGTAGAATACAACATAAAAAAATTTAATTATAACCAAGAAAACAAATAGGGAAAAGGAAAATAAAAAATTATGACATCTAAAATAATGTAACATAATTTTTATACCCCCAATAGCCGAAAAATATCAATAAACATTTGGGTAGAACAATGTCCACCAAAAAAAATGTAGCACACATCATTTTAATTTTTTTACAACACCAATAATATGTACAATGTCCACCTTATTCACAAAATTTCACCATATTCACAAATATGTACAACACGAATAATTTGTTTGTTCAAGCAATAAAGTAGGGTCCAAAGTCCTTGTTAACGACACTTAAACAAATCCTCCCACATATTATCTCTGCAAACCAAAGCCTATTTATCTCTGGGAGGCTCATTATTGGTATTGTCACAGCAGCTTTTGAAACATTACACTCAATGAATACTTTATTGAAGGGGAAAATGAGCTACATGGCATTAAATGAGTAAAACATATAACAAAGTGGAATG
>FXXK01002615.1:16944-28493 GCA_900184695.1 Betula pendula
CCTGCCCCCGCGCTTCGTCATTATAATGCAGCTTCATCACAGAAACAAAAACCCACCGATAATAAGATTCGCCATCTTGCACATCGATCAAGAAGAGCAATTCAGCCAACACCTAAGTTTTCATTATATATGCAGCTTTTTGGTCCTTGGTACACCCTCACTATATTAGTTAAAACACACCTAGAAAGGCGCCAAACCAAACATAAAGTATTCTTTTAAAAAGGGGAAAAAAAAAAAAAAGACTGATCGCTACGGCCACTATCATATAGCCACACCAAACAAGCACCAGTGCAACTACCAGAGACAAAATCCTAGCATATGAAGGTGGGAAGAAAAAAATAAATAAAGGAAAAAGATTTAATTTAATTTCAACGGAACTCCGCACCATTAGTAGTTGGAAGATCAGACCAGAATATGCTCGGGATTCCAGTACCCAATTCCACCCGCAGCAACCGAAGTTGACTCAAAACGCGATGCGGGCGGTGAAGTTTGAAGAAGCCACGTTGCCCGAGAACGCATTGGTGATCCTTCCGACTTCCTAGGGACTCAGAAATTTCTTTTGTCTCGATCGCAAACATCTGACCGGGCGCATGATGAACAGTATGCCTTGAATCCCACTGTTTTGAACTTCAGCAACGTACAAAGCCATACCCCCCCCCCCCCTGTGGTTGGCGTTTGCAGGGGCTGATTATTTCTCGCAGAAAGAGCTAGCAAATGGCCCAGGGAAGGGACTGGCTAGAGGACGAAGCCCAGTGACGTCCGTGGCCGTTGGCTCAGTCGACTCATGTTGTGGACGTAGGTGCCTCGGAATCCATAATATTTGTCTTTGGTTTCTTGGGTCTCCTCCTTCAAGCAGTTCCGCTTTACCCTGGTGACCAAAGACTCATCGTTGAAGTGCAAGGTGTTTCTAGAGCGCTATACTAGGGTTACCCTCAGAGTGTTCTATGCGTATGAGAACATCAGAGCTCAAAGAGGTCTATAGAAGTTCAGAAGCGTACGGGAGTATGTTGAGATTCCTGCGCGAACGCCCACGAATCCCTTCGGTTTGGGCTATCTATCCTTGTGCGGATGATATGAGTTCGGGACTCAAAACTATATCTAGGATTCATACGAAACAAGTGTAGCGAATTCCTCACAAGTACTCCCTCACGTCTCGATGTGCCACGCGCTTGACCGATTACCCAAAAGCTCCATGCGGAAAAATTGTATTATCCTTGCGCTCTCTAAACTTGCCTTTACGGCAGCTCTTCAGATCTTGTTGCCCCGACACCTCTGAACTATGTTTGCGACACTTGATGTGTCTCTGTTTCTTTACTCGGTGCGTATAAATCGCTCGCGATCCTGGACACGATATCAGCTGTGCAACGTCGATTAAGTATATCATTAAAAATTCAACATGAGGACAGACAAAAGGTTTATCAGAAAGTGACGCGCATCAAGAAGAGGGATCAAGGGTTAGATAATGTGTGAATATAGTAAATGTGTAGAAACAAAATTAGAACTTTGGATGTATGAAAGAAATTCGTCCTATCTCTGCTGTGATACGGATCAATGATACAGCTTTTTGGCTTTCTCGAATTTTTTTGATTCGAAAGGTTTTCGCTTGTTTCGCAGGAAGAAGAAGTGCAAGTATGGTAGATAGGTCTATATGTATAGATTTGTAAATTCTCAGCAATCTGCGGGAAAGGGTGAAATAGAAATATATTAAATCCATCATTCACTGTGCATAACTTATGCCTTGAAGACCTGGGACCTCTGCCCATACCAACAGCGAATTTCTAATGGCATCAATCCTTTTTCTTCCCTTTGTAGAATCTAACAAACAATCCAAAAAAACAAAAAAAAGCAGAGAATGTAAAGGATAATAAACTCAATAAAGAGATTCTGTTTTGAAGACTAATAACAGTAGGATAAGCTAAAGAGATGTTAGAGAACCCAAGTTCTTGTTAGGCATGTGTATGGTATAAGAACGATGTGAGAGAGACGCGTAGATGCGAACGAGGGGTGGAAAATTAGCATGACAATCCTAGCGCTTTATGAAACGCAACAAGCCTATTGGCATGGTTGGTTTTTTTGTCGTAGGAATGGTTGGAAACGAGACCATAAGGGTGCCAAAAGAACCTAAGGCTAAGGGGAATCAAAGGTGACTAAGTTTGGTTGTTATGAATATAGCTAAATATTATAGAAATTCAAAAAGTATCTTTCAGACTAAAGAGGAACACAAGACCGAGTCACAGAGCATAAAGTAGGAAATGTTGAAAAGAAATGCAAAAATCTGGAAACAATCCTATATACCGATCTCAAAAAAATTCGTAATGTCCAAAATCGAAATGATGGATTTTTTTGGCATTTTGGAAAATGGAACAACTTCGTCCAAGGATAAGTGGATGTCTCATGATGTGGAAAGACTTTAGTGTCATTCTTTTTCTGATAGAGTCCCACTATCAAAATTCATATCTCCAAACATCGTCAGCTAGCTCTCTTTCTTTCTTAACACGTCACTAAAGCAGCCACTACAAAATGACTTTAAAGCGTCCCATTAATGTAGTAAAATAACCTAACTTTCGACCCAAGGA
The DNA here is from genome assembly GCA_900184695.1 of Betula pendula. Lineage (NCBI taxonomy): Eukaryota > Viridiplantae > Streptophyta > Magnoliopsida > Fagales > Betulaceae > Betula > Betula pendula. The sequence goes on from FXXK01002615.1 coordinate 19,521, forward strand.
CCAAAAGTACAACTTTCACCATTACACCTAACTATATTGAAAATATTATCACTGAATAAAAAATATGTATGAAACTCAAACAAGTAAAGAAACACCCAATTGTTAGAAACGAATTTATTTAGGCTCTGATATCATATGACTGGCCACGTTTTTGCAGTGCGAAGAAAGGCATTTTTTCTTATGTTATTTGATTAATAAGACGTATGCGACAAACCTTGAAAATTCATTTGGTTATGAAAGACCTCCCCATCAAGAGTCGCTCAATTATTAGAAATCAGCTACTTCATTTCTCGATCTGTATCCTACAGACTTTAATTATAAGTGCTTATTTGATAACATATCTGTAAGTTCTCTAAGAGTGGTATCATTGATAGAATATGTGGCCACTAGGAAGCAGTTTTATACACGGTTCTTGTGCAATTGCGCTGCACAATTGTCCAATTGTCCCGGATTGTGTAGTAATTATGCTAGCATTCTATGCGTCCATAGGATTTTGCTATCAATTAGGCGCGCGCACGCACTTTGCCTGATTGAAATGGGATTTATATCCTCAAATTCATCGCCAGATTAGTAATAAGGAGATAATAAAATTTAGCAACATTATTAATTAGATTGCACTAGAGATCTACCTAGGTATTATAAGATAGTTATTATGCACGCACAAACTGGTAGAACGTAAAAGTCTAAACTTGAATGGCAAGTATCAATGTTAAGTTATAGATCTTACGACATTCTCATGTAGATTATAGCAGATATGTGTAATCACCAATAATGATTTAACAATGACTGAGGGATATGGGAGTTTCGATGACCAACTAGCCGTCATACTAATCTCGTAAAAGGTCTTTTCCTATAAGTCAAAACCTGAAAACACCAACTCCTGGGTTCAAGCACATACTCTGACGCCCTCAATATATATATGTCTTGAACTCGTAACGAATAATTCTTGGTATACAGAAATTTTCTATTATACTACTTTCAATGTTTCTAATAGTGCCTTTTTTCATGAATCATACTTTACAAACTTCTGCCGTTCTTTTGCCATCTAGGTTGACATCGATTCACTAAGTGTCATAAGTTAATAGTAAGGAGTAATGTCAAATTCCAAAGTGACAATATTTGTCGGATGATTGAAGAGAGAATATTGAAATGGAGCAATCAGTATAATAGACAGTAAGGTACATGACTCGTGATAGGAATGTAACGAGCGAAATATTCAACATGTGGAAAAATATATATAAAAAACAAAATCAAATTAAATGAGACAACTTTGCGAATTCAAGAGTACAGATAGGTTACAATACTATTTACCTCTCCAGATATTGATTCAGTACCGTTTATATGAATATTAGTGCCAACACCTTGTATCGGTTTTGCATATGCAGCCACAAAATCATTCTTCTGCTTTGCAATCTCGAATCCCGCGTAATACAATCATAAGTGTTGTGCCTGCAACTACTCGATCACTAATATATACTGCTAATCATCTACGATTTAAACTGCTTGGGCAATGAAACAGTGCGCGATCATGTGCAGGGGATGGTTCCAGGTATTCCATATGTCTACATTATCACCGTATACATAGCTACCGTACCATTCTCCTTTGTGTAATTTACTACAATCGCCACATAACCTCTCGTGTGTGTGTATGAACATATCTGTATTCTCTCTATGGTCATAGAACAAAGTATGCCTGTTATACAAGCAATTCTCACGCGCTGTAGCGAAGATAAAAGCGATGTGCGCAATAATGCATTTTCACACCTCCACGAATGGAACCAAACGGGGCTGGCTCATCTATTCTCCTCCTATTACAGTGTAAAGGCTATCCGTCCCTACCAAACAACCGCACAAACGGCTTGAAAAATGCCAGCTGCACAACAAGAAGATTACCTTCTTGCATTCCGCTCATCGTGGATGCATATTCCCATGAGTTCGTCATACACCAACATATCTCATATTTTCAGTTTCGCCACAATCACAGCAAACTCAAAAGCTGTCGGATTATACAAGATTCTAACCTATGAAAAGTGGATTTAATCTTTATATTCTCCTAAACTATTAGAGCCTCACCTAGTAGCCTACCCATCCTAGCTCTCTATTCACCAAAACTCACGCTCTTAAATTAACTGATAGCCCCGTGATTCAAATATGTGCCGATACAACCGCGGATCTCATGCCTCTCCTCCAACATTCCGCCACGGAGACATCGCCACTAGGTTGCTGCCCCCTGTTGCAATTGTGCTCATGGTCTGCTGCTCGGACGTTATAGGTGGTTCCCGCCCCCCGCTTCTACCCTGTCCAACTCTCGTCGAACCAGGTTTCTAATCCACCACCCTCAACCCTACCCGCGCTCATCTCCCTTCAACAAAGCTTGCATTCTGGAGGTTCGGAGCTACGGGGTGTCCGAGATCTTCCGGTATGTGTCTTCTGCTTGATTATGCTGGACATCTTTGAATCACTGGCAAACAAGGTTAAGATATCCTCACAGTACCCTCACCCAGGTTTCACCTCAGAATTGATACACTTGCACTCGTGTTTTCACTCTAAACGGCTTTTACCCTCTTATGGTCTCACACACTCTTGCCTTTTTCCACTCTTTCGTGTCTTCTTACTTCTTAATCGAACTTCAAGAAACTAATTCAAAATAATCCAGTAGCAATTCAAACATGAGAAACAACCAAAACTCATCAAAAAGGTCAAGAACTTGAATAAGGTGAGAAACAAGATTGAAAGGAACAAATTTTCTTACAGGAATCGTGTACCTTTTCTTTTTCTTTTTTTTGCTTTCTTTTCTTTTCCGTTTTTTTTTTCTTTTTTTGTTCACAGCAGGGAACAGGAAATAAAAATAAAAACGAAAATAAAAGATAGTCAAACTTGCCTTAGAACTTGGCTCTGATACCAAACGATATGAACTTCACCAACAATGATGAAACCCGATAACAATGATGGTTTGAAACCCAAGATCGTGTAGACAAGATTTGTTGAGCCTTGACCCGTCACCGAAAAAACCTAGATGAGAAACCAAGACTACGAAGGATTGAACGCCACATCAAGAAACCTAAGAGTCTCTCAAGAATCAAGGTGATAAGTTTGGTTGTTTGAACGCCACAAGATTCACTTGGTAAGTTCAAAAAGTTCTTTCAAGAACAAAGAGGAACACAAGACCTCACAAGCATAATAATTTTCTGAAAAACAATCTATCCATTCAAAATTCGTAATGCCCCTATATATACTTGGAACAACCCTCCAAGAATAGGCAAATTCATACCTATAGCTTTAAAAGCAACACAAACATCAACATAAACAAGTCCCAAGGTTTTTTAGGTCTTTTGCACTTCTAAAGGCAGCCACAAATGACTAAAGACTAAATTCAATGTATTAAACATACCCAGCCAAGACCTAGTACATTCCCCTATTTAATATTCTTGAAACTCAACAATTCACACCCTTTAATGCTCGAACCATGCTGGCCACGTTTTTGCATGCTAATTGGCTTCTTCTATTGCTTTGATGACATGGACGAAGCCTTGATTATTATTTGAGCCCATCTTGGTCTTTTTAGAATCAGCCCACTTCTCTTGGATTAGTCCATTTTGTGCTTCCTTGAAACGTTTAGCTCTAAGTCTTGTAATTGGGCCACTAGGAAGTGACGAACGGTCTTGGGCAAATTCAGGTCCATTCCGATGTGTATGATCAGCATGTCCAGCTCCTTGGTTTGCATCATTCTCCCCCTCTTGAGAAGGATTTGTCCTCAAATCATCACCTAAATCAAAAGGAGATAAATCAGCAACATTAAAGCTTGCACTGACACCATACTCACCTGGTAAGTCAAGCTTGTAGGCATTATCATTGATGCGCTCCACTACTTGAAATGGTCCGTCACCTTGAGGTCGGAGTTTCGAACGCCGTTTCTCCGGAAATCGGTCTTTCCTTAAGTGCAACCAAACCCAATCTCCTGGTTCAAACACTACCTTCTTGCGTCCCTTGTTGGCTTGATGGACATATTGTTCAGTCCTCCTTTCAATGTTCAGCCGTGCCTTTTCATGAATCATCTTTACAAATTCTGCCTTCTTTTTGCCATCTAAGTTGACACGTTCACTCAAAGGTAAAGGAGTTAAATCCAAAGGTGACAATGCGTTAAAGCCGTAAACAATTTCAAATGGTGAAAACTTAGTTGCAGAATGTATACTTCTATTGTAAGCAAATTCAACATGTGGCAAACAATCTTCCCAAGTCTTCAAGTTCTTTTTAATGATAGCACGCAACATAGAAGACAAAGTTCTATTTACTACTTCAGTTTGATCATCCGTTTGAATTGTTCCTCCACCTTTATGGCTTGATGCACCATATCCGTCAACTCAACATAGTGCTGCAACTCGACTATATCCGCAATCTCACGATTTAAACCGTGCAAAAACCTAGCCATGGTGGCTTCCCGGTCCTCTTCTACATTAGCCCGGATCATAGCTACCTCCATCTCCTTGTAATACTCATCCACACTCTTGGAACCATGAATTAACCTTTGCAACTTTTGATACAATCCCCTATAATAGCGGCTGGGTACAAAACGCTTCCTCATAAGCATTTTCATCTCCTCCCAAGTGTCCACGGGTGGCTCTCTATTCCTCCTCCTATTAATCAGTAATTGATCCCAACAAACAATGGCATAATCGGTGAATTCAATTGCAGCCAACTTAACCAATTTCCTGTTCCCGTGCTGTGAACAAAAAAAGAAAAAAAAAAAACGAAAAGAAGAAAAAGAGAAAAAAGAAATATATATAAGGATCTTACGATCTTAGTATATGTAAATTTTATTTATCTTCTTGTTTTTCACATTATAAAGTTCATTATTTCCATTATCATCCATAGGTTACCAGTATACAGTACTCCTATTATCGGAAGAATCAGGCATAAAGGTGACGATCATTGGAGGGTATTTTATCCAAGGCCCAGCTTGGGTCATCGTTGGTGAACTCCTGAACTCGAGCTGAGTGCTATCCTAGGATAAAATCTCATTCTCATTTAACAACTCTTCGCTATTTCATTATTACAAACGAAACCGAACCCTAAGTAAAAAAAGTTTCTTGGAAGAAGAATTGGCTCAAGTGATTTGCCTAATCTAGTCAATTCAAGAAATGGCAAGATTTATATTATATTAGCCTTGAAATTAATTTTTGAGGTACTTGGCTCTTATGGAGAAAGACAAACTAATGGCTCTTTAAAATGTCTTATTTCTAGATTGGTAATCCACAGCTGATTTTGTTTATGATCTATACGCTAAATATGATTCCATTGGACTTTGTTTTTATTTTTACGTCGTAGATTTTCTAGACTTAAGTATATGAATAAGTTGTGAATTAATTTGCAGTTTGTCTAAACTCAATTTACTAAAACGTTGTATTAAGCTAATTATCAGTTTTGTGGAATATACTGCGACTTTCATTCTTAATGAAAACAAGTATCAAGTGCTTCAAATTTATCAGTTCGCCAGAATAGAGAAGAGATTCTACGCTAAGCGAGCAAAATTAAATCAGTTATACTGTTCGGAGAGACTGATTTCTATGGACAATTGCATCAAACACCTTCGTGAACATTATAGAGATTGCCATAATTTTGTGTATTTTTGAAACATTGATCAACTCCTTGTTATTATATTGTTTCCCTAAGAAAATAATTAACTTCTGTGCAAAAAAGGAAACATAAGAAAGAAAAGACAAAGAAATCCTACCTATTTTACTATCAAATCAGTAGATATATCCGTCATGGATATTGGTAAAATCAGGGGGCATATAGAACTGATATATTGGCACGTTTAGCTAAACAAATAGGATTATAACTTGAAAGGCGTGAAGCATCGGTACTGAATAGCCTTCTGTATGGTGGAAGCTGGCGGTATGGATGGGAGGGATGTGGTGGGTGTTCGTGGGATGGCGGTGGTGCCATGCAGCTGCAGGGTCATAGAAATACACTGTAATATCATGTACCTTTAAATCACAACTGGGTGCTGATAAATGTCCCTCCCCTGTTTCCATGTACGAACAATTCATTGGGATTAAATTCGCAGCCTGCCATCAGGCACTTGTTGCATACCAGCTCATCCAAACGAATCAGGAGTGCACTTAAACGAGTGCATATATTTGGGGTTTGGAGTCAGGAGGGCAAAGGCAGCGCGGTCCGACAGCAAATTTGCGAGTAGAGCTTCCTGATGCAGCGCGTCTCTTACCTATCTATCAGGGTGCTTAAGCACGACGTGAGCTTGAACCCATTCAACGTCTGACACGCTCTGTAGTTAGTAATAGGTCAAGTAAAGGGTAACCTTTCCATAAACACCAAAAATAGGTTGTTACGAATAATCGCACCATACATGTTGTGGGTGTTCCATATGATGCTGCTCCTTCTGGTTGCGTACAATACTGTAAGAGATCGTGCTCGACGCATTGACACAACCTACGGCCTCGTCGTAGATATGTCCTCCTCTACAAAGCGCATCGCGTTTACATTGTCAGGGTCTTCTCCGGCGGACAAATTGTAAAATCCGTAATCGAATTTCCGGGTTGGAAGACTGGAGTGTTAAGTGAAAACCAGTGAAGCGCTTTTGAGGTTTTGCCTGTAGGTACTGTTAGCTGGTGTAGTTACATACTCTTTAGAGCAGAACGTGAGGGTTTGTGGCAATGTGAGATGTAGAGGATATAACAAGTAGACATCAGCAGAAAAAGAAACTAGTCTTGAACTCAACACAGTTCTTCGTTTGTTCCTCTCTGTAGTAGTAATTGGGAAGATTTCAATCTCGGACGCTGTATGATCTTCCGGCATTTTTTATAGTAAAGAATGATGGACTTTATCGTTAATTTCAATTTTCAAGCACCGAAAGGTGCACAGATTGTGAGAAAAATTCATCTCAAAAACTTTAGTCTCGGAAAGTGGAAACTGAAAACGAAACTTTTGGAGTCTTGGTTGACGCGCAAGGTAGCCAAGTCAACAGACTCCAAAGTAGAGAAAACAGGGTAATAGAACATAATCTGGCTAAGCTAGCTATAGGTTTTTGGAAGTTAAGGCGGGATGGTGACATCTAGAAACATATCTAGAATAAACCATGTTATGTTTGTGTAAAAGCCAATCTGATGCTCACAGGAAAGGTTAAAACCACTGTCTATCTTACACTGCTGCTGAATGTCACAGGAGGACTTCGAGATTGTAAGACTTGGAATTGCAAGACCACTAGAAGATCTAATTTTAATTTGCAAATTGGCTGATTTGGTTGTTTTTTATTTTGATGGGATTATTGAGCGACGACTATGTTGGCCTTTTTTGTATGGTGACCCGATTTGTGAAATTGGATGGTAGATGTTGGCATGTTTTTGATATGCTTCATCTGTGACATTTTATATTGTCTACTATTTTGTAATCGATAGCTACAGATGACTAGTTTGTATGGTGAACATTTTATATGTGTTGATCAATATGTCTTAAAATGAAAGAGATTAAATGTTTATTTCAAGGATTACATGCTTGCTAGTATTACTGGTAACGACAAGAAGACATGAGTAGACTATAAACCCATAATAAGTCAATTAGACACCATTAAGCTCGTAAACGGTGTACAATAGTCTCACAACATTTTACCTTATAGCCTTTTATAGGCCAATTGGCAATACCTTTCACCATTACACTTGTAGTTAGGATTGACATTTTTTACATAACTCGTAACAAATATGAATCCCCAAACACAAAATTAAAGGGTTATGATGCAACATGAGATAAGTTTTGCACATATACTCTTTTACATGACTTAACTCAACACCGCGACATAATGATAAGAAAATTCTTGATATGATCTATGAATTCGACACAAACAATACAAAATTAGATGGTATGGATTAAAGGGGTTTGACTGTTAATTAATGGGTTGGGTTAATCCTCGCGTTGACTTAATATAGGACAAAGGTCTTATACATATGTTTCTTATACCGACCTGAATCCGTACCCGACATCGACATAATGAATTGCCGCAAGCAATTTTGGACAATGACCCGCACCCGCACGCAACTCATAACACAACATTAAGATGGGTTAAAATTGAAGAGTTTCTATTTAATTAACTGGGTATTAAGTTTGGTTACCTATATTAATTTTATACCATAACTCGATACCAAACTCGATTTGTCACCCTTACTGGCATGTGTGCCCGCAACGACACTCCTAAAAAAAGTTACCAAAAAAATAATCATTGATAGCAATAATCTAACGATGTGTTTCATCGGTTTGCTTGATCCGTACCGGGCTGCTTCATCTCCCATTTTAGCCTTAGGGGGTGAGGGCGTGGGTTAGGGTTATGAATTAGAACCTATAACCTTCGCTTCACAGAGCCTTGACAGGTATTTAGGGAACCTGGGTAGCAATTAGCTACTAAGTCACAATTACCAATATACGTAAGCAACGTGGGCATGTCTGTGGCGAATGTTAGCAAGAGCAGAGTCGGAGGAGTTTGATACCATATTGAAACGTAGACCAGGTTTGAGCGTGGGAGTAGGGAATAGAGAAGCTAGGATGGGTAGCTAGGAGTAATGATTTAGAATATAAGATATAAAATCCATCTTTTCAAGGTAAAATTGATCCTGAAAGCTTATTTGAGTGGGAAACTAAAATGGAGATGGTGTTTGATTGTCACAATTACTCGAGAGATGAAGAAGGTTAAGTTTGCGCTGCAATTGAATTCATCGATTAATGCCATTTGTTTTGGTGTGGGATCAATTACTGATTAATAGGAGGAGGAATAGAAGACCACCCGTGGAACTTGGGAGGAGATGAAAATGCTTATCGAGGAAGCGTTTTGTACCCAGCCGTATTATAGGGGATTGTATCAAAAGTTGCAAAGGGGTTAATTCATGGTCGAAGAGTGTGGATGAGTATTACACAAGGGATGGAGGTAGCTATGATCCGCGGCTAATGTACGAGCAGGACTGGGCAAGC
>FXXK01002616.1:0-20619 GCA_900184695.1 Betula pendula
CCTACATAGCATGCAGATGTATAGATATATATATTATTCACTATATTTTGGCCAGGTAGTGGGATTGCGAATTCTTCGTGCATGATGAAAGCTGCTTACAGGCCCATGGCATTATGTCCGTCAAAGGATTTCAACATTTCATTAGTTGGAATATTGGAATGCTTTAGCCTCTGCGTTATTGCCGCTGTCGTGCTATATACAGTCCATACTTCACATTTATTGTTTTAGCCTCTGTTCTCATGTAAAAATCTCCACCTTTTAATTTAAATAATGTTGGTGTAATTCTGTTTCCCATGAAAGAAGTTTTTAGCTGTCCCTGAATTGATTTCAAATTAAGAAAATTTGAAGGAAGAAAGGCCATCTGTATTAGATTAGACAATTCTAACTGACTTTATGATATAGTTTTAATGCGCTACAGAGACTTCATACGTCCTCTGTTGTGGTTAATTGTGCTGTGAGAGTTTACAGCAACAATGGTTTAGAGTTTGTCTAAGTGTAAATCTTATAGAAACTCATGATAAATCAAAGAGACAAAAGGAAAGAAGAAATCACAAAGATTTTCAGGTGGTTCAGCCTATGGCTACGTTCCACATGTTAAAGCCTTTTGACTACATCTTACATTGATTATTTGACTTGAACACATACTCTATTTATAGAGTTTTACAAAAGATTTAAATAATTCAAATACAAACGAATCTCCTAAATTAAAGGTAATTAAATCTCTTAATTTATGATAATCAAATCATCTAAATCCCTTGATTTTGGAGAAATCTAATTTTCAAGGATTTCTATCCTTATCATTATCTAAAGGCGGGTGTAATCATGTTGGAAATAAATTTTAATGGTACAAAAATTCTTGTTGATACTTAACAAAATTAATCCGAAAATTAATAATAAAATAAATAGATCATAAGAGATTAAAATTATAGTAAGGAAAGATCTTACAATGCTATAGAATCACGTAAAAGCGTTGTCCTTAAATATTGATTTCGTGCCCCCCGGAGTATTCAACTCGATGCGAGCGGGTCTCTTGACACGCAACCTCCCAGGATTAGATTATAACGTCTACCTTCGTTAAGAACGCATTTTCAAGTACGAAGGTCAAATGAACAACCCTTTGATCAAAGAGAATGAGGGACTTAGAATAATTTTTGTAGAAAAGCTAATAATAAAATATAGCTAGCTTTATGCCTTAAAACAAATGTTTGACAACATTGTTGGTTGATGGAAACCAAAAGAAGTGAATAATAAATTTTTCCTTTGGAGAGCTCAATATATATAACACATAAACGTGAGTGCTGGTGAGGATTTCTAAAAACAAATCATAAAAGGAATCTAATGACCAAACGGTTATAACGTTAAAACCGTAAATCTTGTTAATGATCAAATGGTCAAATGCCATAAAAATTTGTTAAAGTCCAAAGATCAAAACCGAAAAATCAATTTAAGTTTATTTGTTTTTCCTCATAAAAACTCACGGACAAGCCTTAATGTCTAACGGTAAAAATGTTTGAAGAATAGTAATAAAATTGCTATCAAATAACGGTTGGAAAATAAAGATGGTTTGTACCATTACAACAATCCCCCACATGTTACAAACAATAGAATAAGAAGAAATTTTGAGAAAATATGCATCAGTGTGGTACCTGAAGAGTTTTAACCGCACTTAGAATAGATAAGTAGAAAATTAATGAATCATTGTGGAGTTAAACTCTTTTAACCAAATTCACAAATTATTAAACTTATCATCCACATAGCTTTCTCTAATTAGGGTTGTTCAATAACGGGTTGGCGCCTTATACAGGCCATGCGCCCCTAGGTTTCATGAGTGCTCTAAAGACCTACCCTAGTCTTATAGGAGGCGGCACCACCTCCACACTCACATAGGCGACATCCATCAGGAGTGTGTGCAGAGTACACCCCATCCCAACATATAGGGACTATGGACCCATTAAGAGTTATAAACTCATCCTTAACCATTTTATATCTTGTACTATCTTACATCATAGGGATGGACTCATCACTATCTGGTTGCGGTCTATTTAGTTGCATGCATGATTGGTGGAAAAAATACCAAAGAGAAACAAGGTGAAGGGGAGATGATAAGGCTTTAAATATAGCATGGTTCTTCTTTGATATGCTTAACCAGAAGAAAAATGGTTTTGAAGTAGCCCTTAAACTACACCTTGAATATACTGCTCTGATCTGCAACTTTTGCCCAAATGGTAAGTATATATAGTATCATGTCAACTCTGCCAAAACGACGTGTATATATAATCTTGTCAACTGATAGTTTTGCCCCACTAGCAAAACCTATAAGATGGCAACCCCTTGGGGTTGGCTCAGTTGGTGATGAGCTTTGTATCAAGTGGTGTGCTCCCTCTTGGTCTCAAGTTCGAATCCTACTAGGTGCTATCTATCCTTTGGGGCCAGCTACCTAGGCCATAGGCTTGGGACTCAACGTTCAATGCTCTAAGTGGTGCGGGGTATTGGACCAGGGATTAGTCTGGAAGATTTTGGCTGGGCCTCTACACTTGGTATTTAGCCCAAAGTACTGCTTGGCTATAAGTGAACCCAAGATACCCTGATAAAAAAAAAACCTATAAGATGGTAACCCCAATTTTGGAGCCTTTTCGCATGATTTCATGGAAAGTATTCAAGTTCACTATCTTTTGTTTCTGGCTACAAATTAAGATTCTTGCGTGTAGTTTCATGTGGTATGGTTTGGAAGCATGTATGACTTTCCAGGCCAAAAATTCTTTTTGGATACCGACGCGCGCACGGCTGCTTTGTCAATTATGTTGAAAATCGTTTTTGGACTTTAATGTTGAAACCCACGGCTACTGTTGTCGTTATACAGTACTCCACTACACATTATTGCTTAAGCCTCTTTATCCCCACGTAAAAATGGCACATATATTATTCGCGGCCAATAAGTGGAAGGATTAATCGGAGGATCAGGTAAGGAAATGAATAATTTCTTATTTCATTAATATTTGAGTAATGTTACGTATTCTTGGCATCCATTTTACATAGGCTGATAAAATATATTTTAAGTAACTTTTTCTTTATTTTTTAAGTAGTTGACATGAAAAATCATTTAAAATATGTTACGTCAGCTGATGTGAAATAAGTATGAAAAGTAGCATTACTTTTTGTTGAAAGAAAATAATCCACCGAGAGCTGGCCCACCAGGCCCAATGGCCTTGAGGCAGATTATATTTTTTCCTGTTTGTCTTTGTAGATAAACGCTCTTAATACTTTAATACTTTGAACCAAGGAAAGTGATTGGAAAAGATTGGTCAGTGGCCGATCATGAACGGTGCTCCTCTTTCTTGTCGTTGTCGGTGACTACGAGTGAAAGAGTAGGGTGTTTATTTCAGTTTATATTAACATTTTTAAACGTATAAAAGCCAGAATTCTATATGAATGAGATAAGAAAAACGTTTGTTTCAAACGATTATTCAAAAGCTTTTGGTATTGAAGATTGTAACCTCTAGGTTTGTGAAAAGCAATGGAACCAGAATTCAAAGAAACATCAATTAATACACGCTATACACCATACACTTACCTTTCAAATCAATAGCCTTGCGTGTACGTAGTTTCCTCTCTGGTATGGTATGGAAGCACGCGAAACTTTCCGGCACGAAAATTCTTTTCGAATTAACATGCTTACACACATTATGTCGTTGTTGAAAGTGACTAAAAGCGTGTTTGAAATTGTGTTAGTGTTAGGAAATATATCTTATTTCCCCCAAGACCCGTGAGATGCGAATAATAAGAAGATAGCAAAAAACAATCACACACGACACCAAGAATTAAGTGGTTCGGCTTAACAAGCCTACATCCACTGTTAGAGACGATCCGGAGAAATTCACTATCAAAAGATGGAGTACAAAAGTAACAGAGAGAAAAATCACTCAAAACCCAAAGCCCCAATACTCCCGTATCTCACCCTCACACAATAGAGGAGAAAATAACAATTGGAACTCTGCAATTTTTCTTCTTCCTACGCACTACACTATGCGTTCTCCACCTCTATTTTTCTCTCTCTCCCTTTCTTTTTCCCCTCCCTTTTTTCTTGCTCACTGCCGTGAAAATATTGACTTTGGCTTGTCTCTCAAAGGGCTGATGAACAGCCCTTTTTATAGCACATAAAGTCGGTTAAAAGCAATCCAATCTTGGCTGGGATTGTGACAACATAACCAAAGCAAGCAAAAGGAAAACCAACTTGTACAAGGAAAGGGAAGAGTGAGTGGGACCCACGTTGCTTGATGAATACCAAGTCACTCACGTTAACAATCTCCCACTTGACTTGAATTCCATCAAGTCTCAAAAGCAAATCTCCTCAGGTCGTCTCCCCTACCTGTCCTCAAGCTTGAAGACCAACTGAAGCTGCGCACAGCTTAAGTTTCTCAACAGTCACACCTTTTGTAAACATGTCTGCTGGATTCTCTGTACCACGAATCTTCTCAAGTATCAATTGTTCGCTTTCCAGTAGTGNGGAAAGGGAAGAGTGAGTGGGACCCACGTTGCTTGATGAATACCAAGTCACTCACGTTAACAATCTCCCACTTGACTTGAATTCCATCAAGTCTCAAAAGCAAATCTCCTCAGGTCGTCTCCCCTACCTGTCCTCAAGCTTGAAGACCAACTGAAGCTGCGCACAGCTTAAGTTTCTCAACAGTCACACCTTTTGTAAACATGTCTGCTGGATTCTCTGTACCACGAATCTTCTCAAGTATCAATTGTTCGCTTTCCAGTAGTGAACGTATAAAGTGATACCTCAACTGAATGTGCTTCGTTCTCGAATGATACGCCGAGTTCTTCGCAAGAAAAATAGCACTCTGATTATCACTGTGTAGAACACTCTTCTCATTCTTCTTACCCAACTCATCCAAGAAACCCTTTAGCCAGACCATCTCTTTTCCGGCTTCTGTCACAGCCACGTATTCAGCTTCTGTAGTAGAAAGGGCCACAATTTTCTGTAACTTTGAGGCCCAGCACACCGCTATACCACCCAGGGTATATACAAACCCTGTAGTACTCTTCCTGCTATCAACATCACCAGCTAGATCGTCATCCACGTAGCCTTGCAGTTTCAAATCTGCTCATGTGAAGCAAAGGGACATATCTGAAGTTCCTTTCAGATATCGCAAAATCCACTTGACTGCCTCCCAATGCTGTTTCCCTGGATTGCCCATATATCTGCTCACAGCTCCCATTGCATGTGCAATATCTGGTCTAGTGCAGACCATTGCGTACATCAGACTTCCGATAGCTGAGGTGTAGGGTACCTTGCTCATGTATGCCTTCTCTTGATCCGTCTTTGGTGACTGATCCTTGGTTAGTCTGAATTGACTTCCCAAGGGTGTGCTTACCGGCTTAGCTCTATCCATGTTAAACCTGCCGAGAATCTTCTTCACATACTCTGTCTGTGAAAACTTTAGTGTATCATTAGCTCTGTCTTTAATGATTCTCATACCCAGGATTTGTTTTGTAGCTCCCAAATCCTTCATTGCAAACTGTGATGACAACTGTTTCTTCAAATTCTTGATCTTTTCCATGCTGGACCCTGCAACGAGCATATCATCTACATACAGCAGTAGGATGATATAAGAGTTCTTAAAACTCTTAACATAACAGCAATGATCTGCATTGCACCTCGTAAACCTAGCAGAATCCATGAAGCTGTCAAACTTCTTGTACTATTGTCTTGGAGCTTGTTTTAGGCCATACAAGCCCTTCCTCAGTTTGCATACCTGACTTTCTTTCCTTTGCACTGTGAATCCCTGTGGCTGCCTCATGTAGATATTTTCCTCCAAATCGCCATGAAGGAATGCTGTCTTCACATCTAACTGCTCAAGATGTAGATTCTCTGCCGCCACAATTCCCAGTACCAGTCATCTTCACCACTGGTGAAAATATGTCGGTGTAGTCAATACCTTCCTTTCGCTGAAAGCCCTTGACAACCAATCTTGCCTTGTAGCGCTTGCTACTATCATGCTCACCCTTTATTTTGTACACCCACTTGTTATGTAAAGCCTTCTTACCTGCTGGCAACTCAGTCAGCTCCCATGTTTGGTTAGTCATCAATGAGTCCATCTCATCCTTCATGGCTAACTCCCACTTGGTTGAATTTTCAACCTGCAAGGCTTCATCATATGTCTCTGGCTCACCACCATCTGTCAACAGAATATAGAACAAGGAGGGTGAATAATGTTGTGGAGGTCTAATGGTTCTGGTAGACCTTCAGACAACCGTTGTAGGTGTTCCCTGCTCAATCTGTTGTTCTTCAGTTTCTTCAACTTCGGGATCTTGTTCAACTTCTGGATCCTCATCAACTTGTGAATTTCTTCTTTGAGCTGCACCATTAGAAATCTTATCCAAGCTGATAAAATCAGGCTTTTCAGCCTCTGACTCTGCATTGACTGATTCTGCATTCAAACTATCCTTGTACACAACCATTTCATTAAAAGTAACATTCCTACTTCTAATGATCTTCCGGTTTTGATCATCCCAAAACCTATACCCGAATGCCTCATCCTCATAGCCAATGAAATAACATTTCTTAGATTTAGCATCTAACTTGCTACGAGCATCAGATTCAATGTAATCATATGAGACACAGCCAAAAACTTTCAAGTGAGAAAGATTTACCTCATTTCCACTCCAAACTTCTTTAGGTAGTCTGTGGCCCAGAGGGACAGAAGGTCCTCTATTTATCAAATAAGCAGCAGTGCTCACTGCATCCGCCCAGAAGGTTTTTAGCAACCCAGCATGCAACCTCATACTCCTTGCACGCTCATTGAAGGTTCTGTTCATGCGCTCCGCGACTCCATTTTGTTGTGGTGTCCCTGGGATAGTTTTCTGCATCTTAATCCCATTTACCGCGCAAAACTGTTTAAATCCCCCGCCTTCATATTCTCCTCCATTNCAGAAGGTCCTCTATTTATCAAATAAGCAGCAGTGCTCACTGCATCCGCCCAGAAGGTTTTTAGCAACCCAGCATGCAACCTCATACTCCTTGCACGCTCATTGAAGGTTCTGTTCATGCGCTCCGCGACTCCATTTTGTTGTGGTGTCCCTGGGATAGTTTTCTGCATCTTAATCCCATTTACCGCGCAAAACTGTTTAAATCCCCCGCCTTCATATTCTCCTCCATTGTCTGATCTTAGACACTTCAATTTCAAACCAGTTTCTGTCTCTACCATGGTCTTCCACTTCTTAAAAACTTCAAATACATTAGATTTTTGCTTTAAGAAGTAAATCCATACCTTTCTACTTGAATCATCTATAAATGTGATATAGTACCGCAAGCCTCCAAGAGATGCCACTGGGGAGGGACCCCACAAATCCGTGTGTACCAGCTCCAACTTCTCAGGCTTCGGAGTTCTGCCAACATTCATGAAACTCACCTTCTTCTGCTTTCCTAGGATGCAGTCTTCACACAAATCAGATTTAACTGACTTTAGTTCTGGTAGTTTCCCTTTTGACAGCAATTCCTTCATCCCTTTCTCGCTCATATGCCCAAGCCTTAGGTGCCATAGTTTAGAGTCACCCTTTGCAACTGCAACTGTATCTCTCGGATTAGTAGTCAAATAGAGAGTACCTATTTTATATCCTCGAGCCAAGAGTCTGGCTCACATGCATACTTTCCACTGACCACAGTGGAATTTTATGGCATGCCATTCTTCGTCAAGTTGTCCCACTGAAATCAAGTTCTTCTTCAGCTGTGGGACATGTCTGACCTTTAGTAGCGTCCGTACCGAATCGCTGTGGACTCTGATGCGAACATTGCCCATGCCCATGATATCTAGAGGCATTTCGTCAGCCAAGTACACTTTCCCAAAATCTCCAGCAACGTAGTTTTCGAGTACTTAATGGATCGCAGTGATATGAAAAGACGCCCCCGAGTCCATGACCCAAGAGTCAAGAGGACTGTGAACAGAAAGAATTAGTGCATCTTGTATTTCTTCTGTTGCCACGACGTTTGCGGAGTCGTTACCAGTCTTCTTCCTTGGTTCTTTGTAATTTTTCTTGAAGTGGCCAGTCTTGCCACAATTCCAACACTCCAGCTGTCGTCCAGATCTGAATTTGCTTCTACCATTTCTGGATTTTGATTTGCCCCCGCCAGAGTTCCTGTCTTGTACTCTACCTCTTGTCTCGAGGTTTAGGGCTGCACCAGAAGTCGAGGTTTCACTGACGTCTTTTCTCCGAACTTCCTTGCTTAGAATCAAATCCCGTATATCTTCATAACTGAGCTTGCTCTTCCCTGCAGAATTGCTCACAGTCATCCGCACAGCTTCCCAGCTATTTGGCAATGATGCCAACACAATCAAAGCACAAATCTCATCATCAAAATCAATATATACTAAGGATAATTGATTTGTGATAGTGTTGAACTCATTGAGATGATGCGCTACTGAGGCTCCTTCAGCCATCTTTAGGTTGAACAACTTCTTCATCAGGTGCACTTTGTTGTTTGCCGACAGTTTCTCATACATACTTGACAAAGCCGTCATCAGACCTGCAGTGGTCTTCTCCTTCACAACGTTGTGTGCAACTGATCTTGACAACGATAACTTGATAACTGCTAGGGCCTTTCGATCAAGTAGGGCCCAATCGCTATCGTACATATCGTCCGGTTGCTCCCCCAAAAGAGGCAGATGTAGTTCCTTCCCATAAAGTACATCTTCAATCTGCATCTTCCAATATGCAAAATCTGTGCCATCAAATTTTCCAATTTTTTCTACTTTAACATCTTCTCCTGCCATCGCTCCCACTCAAACCAAAAGCTCTGATACCAGTTGTTTGGAAATATATCTTATTTCCCCCAAGACTCGTGAGATGCGAATAATAAGAAGATAGCAAAAAACAATCACACGCGACACCAAGAATTAAGTGGTTCGGCTTAACAAGCCTACATCCACTGTTGTAGACAACCCGGAGAAATTCACTATCAAAAGATGGAGTACAAAAGTAACAGGGAGAAAAATCACTCAAAACCCAAAGCCCCAGTACACCCGTATCTCACCCTCACACAATAGAGGAAAAAATAACAATTGGAACTCTGCAATTTTTCTTCTCCCTACGCACTACACCATGCGTTCTCCACCTCTCTTCCTTTCTTTTTCCCCTCCCTTTTTTCTTGCTCATTGCCGTCAAAATACTGACTTTGGCTTGTCTCTCAAAGGGCTGATGAACAACCTTTTTTTATAGCACATAAAGTCGGTTAAAAGCAATCCAATCTTGGCTGGGATTGCGACAACATAACCAAAGCAAGCAAAAGGAAAACCAACTTGTACAAAGAAAGGGAAGAGTGAGTGGGACCCACGTTGCTTGATGAATACCAAGTCACTCACGTTAACAGTTAGGATGTTTAAAAAGTATTTTTAGTATCTAAAAAGTTGTGTCAAATAAAAAATTAATATGTTTGGTAAACAAATTTTAAAAGTACTTCTTGAACTTTTTTATTCTAACAAATGTCAAACCACACTTTAAAAAAAAAACTTACAAATATGAAATAGCTTTTTTTTTTTTAAAAAAAAAAAAAAAACTCTTTTTGACTTTAAAAAATTTATTATCCAACACAATCTCTGCTCTAAACAGCTTTAAAGGGTATCTATTTCTTTCTTTTAGATTCGATATGTTTATTTTTTTATTTTATTAATTTTAAATTAAAAAACTGTACTTTGGGAAATAAATAATTTAGTTGAGGGTAATTTAGAAAAGTAAACACTAAAAATGGCAATTTCCGCCAAGTTAGACTGAAGTGAGTCAAGTGACCAACGGATTAGTCGAATTGCAATTTTTTTAAACTTCGATGAGGTACCTTGCAAATTTTTAAACATTAGAGGCGATAGTAAAAAATAGTCCAAACTTTATGGGGTAAAGTATATTTTTCCATAATTTATTTATTCCATATATAAAGTAAATGTTATAATTGTTTATTTTTTTATTTTTTCAAAATTTATACTAATTATTTATTATTTAATTACTGTTGAGATTAATTATTTGAGTAATTAGATAAATTAACTCGAATTTAGATTTATATGTAAGCATATAGACAATATATTATGCTAAATACGCAACGAAAAAGTAAAGTGGTTTTAGGATTACCTCCAGTTATGTTTGCTCAAGCGAACCAAAGAACCTCTGATACAAGATCCTGAAAATAATAATCTAATAGAGAGGTATCTTCTGACCTATTTCTAACCTGAAGCCGTATCGATGGAATACACAGGCTATGTATTTATAGGCTAGGTCAGGGACCCTCAATTAATTATAGACTTTAATTATTCCTCCCATCAAGGAATAAATTGATTTAATATAAAATCAATTTAATTGCAATTAAATCAATTTGCAATTACAATTGAGTCTATAACCTTAATTAACATATTGTGGAATAAATTACCGAACACCGTAATCTTTATTAATAAAAATAATAAACTATATACACATGTGGCATATAGGTCATACCATATAGGGAATTTTCTTACATTCTCTCACTTGCCTTTTTTGACACATATCCTTATGATGTTAGGTTCTTTAGTATGGCCATAACAATTTCAACAATTTATGAAATCCTCCCACTCAGACAATGAATGCTTCACATGAATCATGGCGGTAAAATTATTATATAATAGGTCGTCTATTCCATGTATTACAATGTGTAAAATTCCTTGTATGAGTACTTTATGGGAAGTCAAGCTTTATGAATGAACTTCCTATAAGTCATTCGGGTCCAACTTTATTTATTCCCATGGATAAAATATAAAGAAATGTGCACAATAAATCTTTATAACAATAACTTTATGTCTATAGACCAATTACAGAGGAAAACTAAGTACAAAAATGAATCAATGAGTCTTATATGCTCCACATGACTTTTAAACTGCTTTACCGGTAAACTTTTAGTCATGGGATCTACAATCATTAATTCAGAACTTAGATATTCAATAGACACTTAATGTCTCTTAATGTTCTCTTTCATACTGAGATACTTTATGTCGATATACTTATATCTGCTTCTACTCTCGTTATTCTTACAAAAGAAACATGTAGTAGAATTATTGTAGAATATCTTTATGGGTCTAACTATAAAATTGATAATCTTGAGACCTTTAACAAAATGTTTCAACCATAATGCCTGTGTAATGAATTTATAGCATGTAATAATTTTTGATGTTATGGTAGACATAGCAAAGTCTGCTTACTGCATCTTCAGAATATAACTCTTTAGCAAGAAAATATATAATGAAATAGACTTTCAACTACCTACATATTCAGAAAAAAAATCTGAATCTTAATAACCAACCACCTCCAAGTGGTAAGTGTATCTTTAGGTTAAATTATAGCTTTGGTTCTTTGCATATATCGCAAGTCTTTATTTGCAGCTCTCAATTGATCCAGTAGACCTATTGCTAGTCTAATGCACACATGTGTATACATTAGCCTACATACTGCAGATGCATACAAAATACCTTATATATGCTCTCGTTCCAATACATTACGGGGACATTGATCTTTACTGAATTTATCCCCTTTAATAATAGGTGCTATTAAACGTGCCTGTCCTTCATTCCAAATCTTCCCAAAACTTTTCAATGTAGGCCTTCAGAAATAGTCTTAATATTATTTAATTTATCTCTGTGAATCTCTATGTCAATAACATAAGAGGCTTCACTCATATTCTTCATTTCAAAGTTTAGTAAGAGTAACTATATGTAGCAAACCTAAATCACAACTTGCAGATAACATCTACATATAGGGTTAGAGAGATTACTTTACTCCCACTGACCTTGAGGTATATACATTGATTAACAAGGTTCTCAATAAAACTGTATGAGGTAATAATCTTGTAAAATTTTGAATACACTTATGGGAGACCTATCTTAGCCCATACATAGATTTCCTTAATTTGCAAGACTTCTAACTGTTATCATTAAAACTCTAGGTAAACCTCATCTTCAAGATCCCCATTTTGTTTTCACATCTATTTGGTGTAGCTTTAAATCCAAATAAGATACATATATTATGATTATCATAAATGAATCATTCTTAAACACTGGAGAGAAGGTTTCATGATAATCAATGCCTTCTTTTTGAGTAAAACCATTGGTTATAAATCCAGCTTTATATCATTCAACATTACCTAGAAGTATCTCTTTAGGTTTTGCAAACCTATTTGCAGCCTAAGACTACAACTCCCTTTGGTATATAAGTCAACGAGATTCTAGACACCAATGATTTTATCTCTTCCTTCATGGCATTAAACCACAATGTGGAGTCATCTCCACTCATGCCTTGTAAAAACAATTTTGGGATCATCTTTAGGTCCGACATCAAAATTAGACTCTTGAAGGTAGACAACATAATCATTATGAATTGTTGGTCTCCTTATTCTAGAGGATATTCTTAATCCTACTTCCTCTGCATTTTGCAAAGTTTGAGTAGGTTCATTCTGAACTTATTCTTCATGAATTGACTATTCTGAAACTGATTGTGGCTCAAGGTAGTCAATTTGATTTTTCCTAAGCACAATCAAACATCCTTCATCTGAAGAATATTTAGTCAACTCAAATGTTTCCTCTAATTCAATCATTCGAGGATAAGCACTCCTAGAAATTTTGTAATTTTAAACTCAATAACTCTAGGATTATAAGAAGAACAATAGAATATTAGAATTACTATCATGTCCATTTTATGTGTTTTTACCATAATACTCTTTGCCTATATCAGATATGACAATCTTGATTTTCTTTTTCTTTTGTTTTTCTATTTCTACCTTATAGGTATTGAAAGCATTTAAAGTCTCAGCCTCAGAAGATAGAGATACATAAATCTTTTATAGTCATTACTAAAAGAGATAAACAAACCTCTGACCATTTAGGCAAGGAGTATGAAAAGGTTCACACCTATCTGTGTGTATGATATCAAGAATCTTAAAAAATCCCTTTTTGGCACCTTTAGTGGTATGGTTGATCTGTTTTTCCTTAATGCAGTCCACACAATATCGAAGATAGTAAAATTCAAGAGTTTTTAAAAAAACACTCTATCATTTACTAACATTTTATTCTCTTCATGGAGATATATTCCGATCTCCAGTGCCATAACATAGAGGATTTTTCATTCACAACACTCCGCTTTATACCAACATCAATATGCAGGGATTTACAACTAATTTTTCAAAGTTGGGATCTAGATCAATTTTTTTAAAAATAGACCATCAATAATATTCCACCCCAAATAAAAAATTTCAATTTTAAAATAATATTGAAATTTGATTTAACAAACAGAAATTAAATTTTCTCGAAAATTTTGGAAAACATTATTGAGGTCTAAAACATAACTAAATTTGAAAATTAATCTAATGGTCTTATTGTTTTCAATTGTGAAGGCGTCTTAACACACTATTTACTTTAAGAAACCCTGTATTGTGTTGACTACATGGATTGTTAAACCAGGATCAATCTATAACATATTTAGGNTTCAATTTTAAAATAATATTGAAATTTGATTTAACAAACAGAAATTAAATTTTCTCGAAAATTTTGGAAAACATTATTGAGGTCTAAAACATAACTAAATTTGAAAATTAATCTAATGGTCTTATTGTTTTCAATTGTGAAGGCGTCTTAACACACTATTTACTTTAAGAAACCCTGTATTGTGTTGACTACATGGATTGTTAAACCAGGATCAATCTATAACATATTTAGGAGATTCAATAAAAGAGATTCATGACACACTAGATATATGAGATTACCTTTATTTCAAGTTATTTATGATACTTTATGCAATCTTTCTTTATATGCCCGTATTTTTCCTTTGCAGAAGAAATAAGTATCTTGATTGCCATTATATTTTATTGGCATATTGTCCTTTTGCTTTAACCGTTGGGCATGATTACATTTATTGGTCTTTTCCTTAGCATAAGTAACCAAGTAAACATTATATGATTTCTCATGTTTTAGTCTCTACTTTTCTTAAACACACATGGTCAGGAAATTCATTTATTGATCATTATCCATATGTGTGTCATAAGATATTTTTAAAAAATATCTTATTTAAAATAAAGAGAATCCAATATGAAATAGACCAAGAGTGACTCAAAATCTCATCTTTAGGGACTTAATTTAAACTACAATGTCCTTCATTTCCATAATGTGCTCACGCACACTTCTAAAACTATCAAAGGTTTTGCTTGAAAGCTTTTCCATTAGGGTGCTAACTAAAGCTTTATTGGAACTCACTAAATTTTCCTCAACGGCCTTTATAAAAACTTTGGCCTTAAAACATTCATGAATAAAACCATGATACTTTTAGTGACATGAGATTTTATGAACATCAAATATGCGATTAGATCACTCCCACTGTTCTTCTTATAAATCTCATGTGACGTACTTGATTCCGTGAGAACAAATGAGTTCGTTCACACAGAGCGCCAGATTGAGTTCCAAGCACCCCAATGTAAAAAAACACATTTTCTTTTCAGTCAGAAAATTTGTTACCATTAAGCATTGGAATATAAAATACCAATAACTAAAGCAGTAAGAATAGCTGAAATGACCAAGAAATATCATATACTTAAATGCTATGAAAAATGAAATAACTTTATTTAAATTAACCAATGTCAATTTAATAGTAAATTTCAACCTACCTGTGGGCAAATGTTACATCACGTATGAAATTTACTCTTTATTAATAGGACTTATAAATTTAAATATTAATAAACAAAATTCTCTGTACCTGTGGGCAAACAAGAGAAATTTTAGGGAAAAATATAAAAAAGCCCCCCATACTAACAGCCTAATTTAAATAAGCCCCCTAAAATGACAAGTGGGCTATTTCGACCCTACAAACTGCCAATATGGTATAAAAAGGCATCTCCGTTAGCATCTTCCATCAAGCTGGATGAAAAATATACCACGTGACGTGCACGTGACAAATCTCGCCCGAAACTTCCAATTTTGCCATTTCGTTGGACATTGTGAAATGCCGAGAAAGCCCTTGGATCGTATAATGAATGTTTAATGGATAAAATGACGGAAGTGCCTTCAGATATTTACCAACTGATGCATGAACCCATGGAAATGGCTGTGAAATAATTGATATACCCTCCAGACAAAGAAATATGCGTGGACACCACTAAGTCCACGCATTATCCATCCTTTTCACCATCTTTTTCAACTCTCTACAACTTGGCTGTCGAAGGTAGCAGACAAAGACAAATATATTCGAAGTGCGATATTTGCAAAGACCTAGCAGATCTCGATTTCACTGCGACATCTGTGTTTTCGGCCACTGAGGGTAACTACACTACTTTTAAATTAGGGATTTCGTCCAAATTTTATGAATACCTATTACAAAAATGTCTGAAGTTAAGTTAGGGTTTATGTTTTTTAACGAAAATTGATATGATTGGAAGCATATTAATGTTTTTTTAGTTAGGGGTTATGATTTCCATGGAAAGCCCCTTTGTTGAAATGCCCTAGATTTTTCTGTCGGACCATGGGATGAAATGTATGTCCCTTTTTTTGTTTGCTTTCTTTAGTAATTGATGATAATGTTTGTCCTTAGCTTTGTATAATATTTGATGTTTAGTTGGTCCCATGTGCATAAAGTTGATTATTTTGTTGTTGAATCCCTAAAGTTGTGGTCCCCTACTGATGTCATATAATTATATTTTCCTCATTATTTTATTTCGTGAGTTTGACTATACAGCATCTTATGATATCCTTTTTATACATTAAATAGGCATGTAACACTTGGGGAGAATATAGCACTTTTCCATTTTAGGGATGAATGTGGACTGTACTTATATATCTGTCTGAGTATGGTCCATACGGATGTCATAATTTTGTCTTACTTTGTAATAAATAATGCATACTATAGTATACAATTGAATATTATAAATAGGCTTTTCTTTCACACTTGTTAAATTTTTTTATTTATTATGTGGTTAGGATGGCGGGTCGGGAATATGTCTTCGAGGTGCATTACGGGGGTCAGATAAATAGGCGTTTTATGTGAAAATATGTGGGGGGTGAAGTAGATGTGTATAAGGAGAAGTATGATGTGGATAATTTGTCATTTTTTGAGATTGAAAGAATTGTTAAAACCTATGGATACAAACCAGGTGACCTAGTGTATTACTTAGTACCAGGTAGTAGTATGTAGAGTGGGCTGTAATTAATTTCATCTGACCATGATGTGGTCAACATGGTTGAAGTCCATTAAGATGTACCAGTTATTGAGTTGTACCTTGTCTCGTTTACAGAGCGTACATCTAATGAAAATGATTATTTGGTTGATGATGAGGCTGAAGAAACAGAAGCTGATGCGGAATGATAGGATGATAGGAGATGACCCATATTGGGATGAGGTCAACGAACCTGACTTGTTTGGGACGAAGCATAATGAGGTTGATAGGCCTAGCAGTCATGGGGGGAGGAGAGGGTGGTGAGGGTGATGAGGGTGATGAGAGTGATGAGGACTTTGAACAGGGTAGTGAAGAGAGTGTTGAAGAGAGAGAGGATGCGGGTAATAAGTTGTTTGAGGGTGGAAATACTACTGGATATGATGATGGTCAAGACTCAGACATGGCACGGAGTGACATCCTTACATCACTCCCCAACAGTGATGAAGAGTGTGAGGTAGTATCTCAGCCTGCATGTAAACCTAGGCATTTTGAGTTCTACCCCTCTGACCTACATAACCCGCAGTTGTGTGTGGGGCAAAAATTCCCCTCGATCAAGTTGTTTAGAGAAGCTGTTAGAGACAACAATCTAAGAAAGGGGAATGATGTATTTTTTAAGAAGAATTATCTCGCGAGATGTATTGTGGTATGCAGAGATCCAAGTTGTAAGTATAGGGTGTATGGCCGTAAATGTAGGGATGAAGAGTCATTTGAAATTAGATCTTACCAGCCCAAACACAAATGTACAAGGAGGCATAAGAACACAATTGTAAAGTCTACATGGATTGCAAACAAATTACTTGAGAAGTTTAGAGCACAACCCAATATGCCTTTGGCTGCAATGCAAGGAGAAGTCAAAGATAAATGAGGTGTGGATACCCCCAAAGCAGTATTGTATAGGGCTAGAAGACTAGCTAAAGTTGTTATTCAAGAAAAAGTGAAGGTCCAATACAATCGGCTTTGGAATTACTGTGAAATAGTCAGGGTAACAAACGTGGGAAGTTGTGTGTTGATGATGGTTGAGAGACCTTTACCTGATTGTCCTGCAAAATTTCAAAGGTTGTACTTCTCATTGGCTGCCATGAAGAGAGGCTTTTTAGCTGGATGTAGGCCAATTATTGGGTTGGATGGATGCTTTCTGAAAGGGCCTTTTAAGAGGCAACTTCTGTCCGCAACTTCGAGAGACGGCAATAACAACATGTACCCAGTGGCCTTTGCAGTTGTTGAGGCGGAAGTGAAAGACAGTTGGACATGGTTTCTGTCAACCTTGCTATCAGACCTTGGTAGACCCAGACCTCCTGCACAAGAATTGACATTTATTTCAGATCGTCAAAAGGTAATGATTCTTTACCAATCGTTTTTGTTTTTTTTTAATTATGTTTTGTTTTGTATTGGATTTGATACAAATTCCCATAATATCATGAGCACTATAATTCTTATACAATCTTGGATAATGGTATAAGAAAACACAAATTTGAACTTAAATCCATCACATTAATATGTTTATGTAATCAATGAATCACATTCATAAAGTTATGTTCCATCATTGAACAATTTGTGCTATCTGGTCTTTCAAAGAATCAAAGTAGTGTTGATTGCATAATGATCTATGAACTAGACAACTGTTTTAGATGATGAAAAATGTCTAGAAAATTTGTTGTTTCCAAAATTGATCTCTTTTTAATTGCTTTAATTGTGCACCATCCAATTAGCATTTTACACTTGTAGTTGCTTTTTGGCATTGCAAATGGGGTTGCTTTTTGGCATTGCAAATTTGAACATATATATATATATATTTTATTATTTAAAATCTCTCTCCCCCCCTCCCCCAAAAAACAAAAGTAAATTCATAGCTTTGCTACAGTCATGAGGAAACTTGCTTGCTGCAGCAGGAATTCCACCAAACCTATGCTCTTGGATCCAATAGTGGCCGAACCTTTGTACACTAAAGAATTCAATTGCGATACTTAGTTTCAAAAGATTATTCTCGAAGGAGATGCAATGCAAATAGTGAATGTTGAATGGGCTAATAACAAGAATTAGACTAGTTTTGGACATATTGTAGAAGATAGTAGAGATGTTTTGAATACTATGCAAAATTAAAAAAGGGAGGTCAATGTTGTAGCTCATAATCTAGCCAAGCAACATAGGGTTGAGATACTTAGCTGTATTGTTGATAGGGTATTATTAGTGCAAAATTCTCTCCCATAAATTTATTAATCAAGTTTCAGAATATTTAAAAAATAAAAAGAAAAAATCAAAATGCAACTAAAAAGCTCCTTACATTTGGATCTGACTCTTCTTTTATTTTTTATTCTCTCTCTCTCATCTCAAAAAATTTAATAAAAAATGTTTAAATAGGATAGTGAATTGCTCCCGCAAAAACCATTTAAGGTCAACTTTGCTGCCCGAATTGCTTTCAATCCGGATAAGTATGTGTGAGAGGACTCTTATGGGTCCATTTGTCCCGGTAGGTATTTAGACAATCTAAGATCTGTTTTTTTTTTTTTTTTAATAAAAGACGAGATCACATGTCCAATAGTGATCTCGACCCAACTTTATTAGAAGAAACCTTACTTTTGGCAGAGGAATACCGTGGTAACATCTGACATCCACAGGATTTACAAATAACTACCATCCCATGAATAAAAGACCACAACTTATCTTATTCTAAAGCAAGGTAAACCACATTTATCCACTCGTAAAATCCCTTTGAGATCCTTAGGAATATTATTCGAATTATACTCCTGCGTAATCCCAGCACTACCACATTTGCTAAGCCAGTCCGCAGCTTGGTTACCCTCTCTAAAAACATGGTTAAACCGAATATTCAAGCCAATGATGAGGAAGAGTATTTCCTCTCAAAAATCCTCCAAGTACCAAATCCCACAACTACCTTTCTCTAACCAATTCACAATCAGAGAAGAGTCTAGTTCAACAACAATATTACGTAAACCCATAGCCTTGCATTTTCGCAAACCAAAAAGAACCCTCAATAATTCAGCTTTATTATTAGAACCAATGCCAATATATGCCGAAAAAGCAACAACCAGATTACCTTTAAGGTCTCTAATCAGCCCCCCAGCACCCGACTCACCCGGATTCACCAAACTACTACCATCCGTATTTAATTTGAACCAACCTAGCTCCAGCTTCTGCCAAGATACTACAATGAATTTGCTTTTCGACAGAGAAACAGCCAGCAAATTTAAGTCTTTAAGAATCGTTTGATCACGATGATGCAAATTGCCTGAGTCCCTAAGCCTCAAACCAACCCAATGGAGCCATTATTTAACCTTCCTCCACAAAACATTAAAGCAATCCTTTTGTCCCTCCATACGTGCCGAACACCTCCACATCCATAGATTCCAAATAATAATACAGGGAGCCAACCCAATCAAGTTACCAACCTTTTGTGGATTTTTGGTTAATCCAAACCAAGCTTCAACAGTTGCCAACCAAGACCGATTAGCCACATAAGGAACACCTAGAAAACTAGAGCATAGTTGCCATAGTTTAGCCGCAACCTTGCCACTGTAAAGCACATGATCCAAGTCCTCAAAGCCGCCCTGAGGACAGCACTCACATTTTGAAGCTAAAGAAATACCAACAATAAGTAGATTTATAAGGGGTCTTCTCACAATTAGTTGCACACATTAATATAACCTGAAACTATTTTACTTTCATTTCTTTGACTACAATTTATCAAGAAACAAACAAACGTGAAATCAAAATCTGCACATAATTTTCTTTTATTTCCATTTTGGTTTTTTTGATTATGTTTTGTTTTGTATTGGATTTGATACAAATTCCCATGTTAACAATTGTAGGGGCTGGTACCGAGTTTTGATGCTGTCATTCCAGGAGCTGACCACCAAATTTGTGTACGACACTTGTATGCAAACTATAGAGATGTATGTCATCGTGGCGTGGTCTTGAAAGACAAGTTATGGGCTGCGGCTTCGGCATACACTGAAGTTGATTTTCTGAGAGAAATGGAGGAACTCAAGGGAATAAGTAAGGACGCATATGACTATCTGGCAAAGATTGACCCAACTTCATGGTCTAGGGCTTGGTTCAACACATTCCCCAAGTGTGATCTGTTAGTGAACAATATCAGCGAATGTTTCAACTCATACATTTTGAAGGTGCGAGACCAGCCGATAATAATGATGTTGGAAATGATAAAGAAGAAGCTGATGAAGAGATATCAAACAAAGCGGGATGGCATAAGAACCATGACTGGTAGGATTTGTCCAAGGATAGTGGCAAAGTTGGATGAAATTGGAGAAGAGGCCAGCCATTGCTACAGCACATTTATAGGGAATGGTTTGTTCGAAGTAACATACAAGACAAAGCAATATGTGATGAATTTGATTAGAAGAACATGTGGCTGCAAACAATGGGACTTGACA
>FXXK01002616.1:21522-38908 GCA_900184695.1 Betula pendula
AATGTTATATGGACCTCCTCAGACACAACCATCACAGCCTATGACCAATGTTAGTGTAACTACTATAAGTACTCCAAACAAGTATATATTTTTTGTGTTTTAAAGTCCATTTGTAGATGTTTATGTTTATGTTTTTATTTTATGATGTATCTAACATGTTTTTATGTCTTCCTAGTCTCAAGGTTCTGTCCACACAGTAAGGTTGTATGGACCTCCTCAACCTCAAGTGTCTACTCAGCTTGAGGTTGTACTTCCTCAACCTCAAGTGTCTACTCAGGCTGGGGTTGTATCTCAACCACATGTGATTTCTCAGCCTCAACTAGCTTCTAGGCCAAAAGTGACAACTGCTATGATGGGTAAGGGAATTGTATCAAGGCTAAGGGTATCAGATCGGTTGAGGGCTCAAGTTGGTACAGGTACTGGGAAAAAAGACATTCCAATTGTTGATCTAGATCCAGGAAATGAAACTACAGCTGCATGCTCATCAAGGCTTGTTACTAGAAGCAAACGGATTGTGCCAACAGTGGAAAAAGCAATTGAAGTAATGAAGTCCAAAAAGAAGAAAAAGAAACCCGAATGGCAAAAGTATTAGTACATACAAACAACTATGTTCTGGATAAGTCTGTATAATATTATAAACAAGTTGTGGTTGCAAAGTTTAGGGGATGAATAGTTGGAACAATATTGTTTTTT
This sequence comes from Betula pendula, assembly GCA_900184695.1. NCBI lineage: Eukaryota > Viridiplantae > Streptophyta > Magnoliopsida > Fagales > Betulaceae > Betula > Betula pendula. The sequence continues at coordinate 22,216 of FXXK01002616.1, forward strand.
TGGTAGTAATGGGCAATGTTTTGGAACAATATTGTTATTTGTTGGTGTAATGGGCAATGTTTTTTGTTGATGACATGTCCTCAGCTTTTAGTTGTATTGTGTGTAAGGAACAACAATATTAGGCTAAGTCTGCATGTTTGTTTTATTTTGAATTTGCCAATGAAAATGGATTTGTAATGTATTTGATAGATTGTGCAATGTATATGGCAGATTGTCTATATTATTTGTTGGATGGATTTGAAATTCAACTAGCTTTTAGTTGATACAAAATCTCAAAGATTGTGCAATGTATATGGTAGATTGTATATATTATTTGCATTTGGATTTGGAATCCAACTATCTTGCTGATTTGGAATCTATTTACTTGTCTTTAATCTTTCCATTCTAAACAACACAATTAGATACTATACGTTCTTAACTGCCATGCATTGTTACTCATACAGAATTGTAATTCTAAGTGTGTCATAATGGAAGTTGTCTTTAAAAGTGTATAGCTTCAAATTACCTGTTAAAGCAACACAATCACTTCAAATAGGCTATGTAATTTCAAAAAATGTATGACTTCATGCCAACATTAATCAAGTCAATAAAATGTAAGCAACTTATTGACATGATTAAGGATAATCTGCATTCAGTGACATCACATACAACAAACTTGTTCCACCATACAAAATGGATGTCAAATTTACATTACATAAAACAAACTTGTTCCTTTTCCATTCACTGACATCACAAAAACAAACAACTAACATGAATGAAATAAAACCTTCACACAACAAACTTGTTCCTTCCTTACCATTCACTGACATCACAAAAAACAACTAACATGAAATAACACCTTCACGGCAACATAGTCCTACCAAATGTGCAATAACCCTTCTTCCTCTGAATACCATCACACAAAACCAACAATACAGCTAAAATCAAATAAGTGGCCAATGCCATCCTCAAGTTCTTCTCCAGTGCATTACATTTACCCTTTTCATCATCTAATTTCAGTCTTATTCTGGCCAATTCAATCTCTACTGTCTTCTTGTATTCGGATATTTCAGCATCAAACTTTGCCTCACGGAGCTTAGCTTCTTTGTCGAGTGCATCTTCCTTTGTTTTCAACCTCCATATGACCCTTGTACAATGTTCACACACATCTTTATCAATCTAAAGAAAATAATCACAATCACAATCACAATCATCAAGGTTCTTCAAATAATAAGACACTGGAATGACTGACCAATTTGTGCACATCGTATTGAGAAAACCCTAATTACGCAGAAACCCATATTTCACATTATCACTAATTTTATATAACTCATATTTTATGGAAACTTATGAGTTATGTAATCGTGAAATTCACTACCTTCATTCACAAAATCACTAATGTCGCATAATCCCTAATTAATTCCAAAACTTAATAACAAACCCAACAAATAAACACTATCTACTTACCCTGTAATTAGCATATCCAAGAAATCTTCTACCATAACTGTCTGCAGTCCTAGATGTCTGGATTGGTGATCTAATCCGCATAAGCATTTATTTCCAGGAGATCGGGTTCTGCTTGCTGGGGAAGAACAATTTTTTTTTTCTGCATTTCCACCAAGATTTACTGCTTCACCATTGTCGTCCACCGCACTTGAAGCCGTAGACATCGTTGCAGCTCGAAGACAAGAGGAATAGATGTAGATAGATGCAGACAACGGACGAAGACAAGTTAATAGAAATAAATGGCAGAGAGAAGAGGTCAACGAAGGTTTAATATTAATAATAATAATAAAGCTGTCGGCATTTCACAATGTCTAACAAAGGGAAAAATTGGAAGTTTTGGGCGAGATTTGTCATGTGCACGTCACGTGGTATATTTTCCATCCAGCTTGATGGAAGATGCTAACGGAGATGCCTTTTTATACCATATTGACAGTTTGTAGGGTCGAAATAGCCTACTTGTCATTTCAGGGGGCTCATTTAAATTAGGTTGTCAGTATGAGGGGCTTTTTTACATTTTTTCCGAAATTTTATTTTTAATGTTAAATTTACTATCTTATTCTAATTAAGTCATAAAAATAAAAACGTCCTTGTGGGGATTAGCAATTAAATTTATGAATTAATTACAACACGATGTTAATTTTTCTTATGAAGTTCACGTATATATTCTTGATGCAGTTATTATTATAAAATCGGGATGCTGTGGTTCTCCTAAAATTATTATGATAATTACTATTTCATTAACATCTACCAAGAATAATAAACAAACCAATATGAAGGTGGAGTAAGCAATATTCCCAAAAATACAACCAGTTAAGTTCCCAGGTAAGTGAGGGGGGTCACATTGGACACTCTTAAATCTCAAGACTTTTCTTAGACAAAACTTTCCTAGATATTGCATTTTAGGATAGTAATACAAACATTCACCAACATATGCGGCTCAATTAATTATTCTCAGTTTTATAAAATTTTCTTTAAATGATTATCATCATGACTTGGGATGATGTGGCTATTCCCAAGTCACTTTGATTTTCACTACTTTATAATAACATCATAAAACTTCAATCTTTATGTTGATCACAAAATATCACATAGCATAATACTTTCATAAAATATTTATGCTTAACAAAATGGAAAACTTCATGGGATAAGCATAAAAATTATAGCTTCAGAACAGTGTAAATTATAAATTAAATAAAACTTTAATACTAGGACATAAAAGGAAACCATAGTATGATAGTCTTGGGCTAGCCTTATGAACCTGGAGAACACATGTTCAAAACCCACATGCACTCAAAAAAGCCTCTCCCTTTTCTTTTATAATTTTTTTTTTTTTAAAAAAATCTGAATTGGGCTTCTTTATTTGGCGAGTCAGACCACCTTATTGAGTCGGGTCTCTGCATAAGCCACTTTGTTGGGTTGGGCCACCTTATTGGGCTACAGGTTAACCCACTTAATGACCCAATTTTTATTTATTTATTTATTATTATTAATTTTTTTTAAATACTGGATCGGGCATGGGTTAAAAATAAACTCATGCCAAAAAGCCCAAACCGTGACCCGGTTCCATATGGGTTTGAAAACCTACCCAAAAACCTTAACCTTTGACCCGTTTAATCTCAAAACCTTGTGCCGCTGCCCCTTCATCTTCCCTAATGCGCTGGCCACGTAGGGCCACCGCTCAACGGCCAACCAGATGTGGTGACCGGTGAAGGGCAGCCGCCTTCGTCCAGCCAAAAGGCAGCTCGTATAGGGCCACGGTTTCTTCATGCGGCGGCCATGAAAGGCCGTCGCCCAGCAAGCCACGGCGACCTTGTACAAGGTCGCCGTTCACCCAAAACCTCAAGCGGCCATTGCGGGCCGTCGCAGCTATCACGGGGCCGGTCACAGGAACGGGGAGAAGCCGCTGGACTCGCCACACGCGGGAATGATGCCACTACAGTCGGTGGCGTCTCCAGCCATCTCCTTATGTTGGTTGCAGTGGCCATACAGACCCCCCGGAACTTCCAAACGGGTCACCCAAAGTGATGCCCCAGGCGCCGGTGGTCTCTGTGCCGGTGGTCAGAGAGATCCGACCACCGCGGATTCAGACTCCCAACCTCCACCCTACGGTGGTTCTCAGTCCAAGCATGGGTTCACACGGTTTTTCATCCCTCCAGTAGCATTGTTTGGTAAATATAACCAAACAATGCAGGAGCAAGGTTAATAAAACGACAGCCCATAATGAGAAATATAAAAAATTTCATTCTGTTATGCATTGAACATATGTACTGATGAGATATTAACAATAATAATTTAGACATGCGGAAACTCAACAACAAAACTTAATGCTGAGCAAAATAGCATGAAGGAGGCTCTCATACCACATGTAAGCATATAGACAATATATTATGCAAAATATGCAGCGGAAAAGTAAAGTGGTTTTAGAATTACCTCCAGCCAAGTTTGCTTAAGCGAACCAAAGAACCTCTAATACAAGATCATGAAAATAATAATCTAATAGAGAGGTATCTTCTGACCTATTTCTAACCTGAAGCTGTATTGATGGAATACACATGCTATGTATTTATAGGCTAGGTCAGGGACCCTCAATTAATTATACACTTTAATTATTCCTCCCATCAAAGAATAAATTGATTTGATATAAAATCAATTTAATTGCAATTAGATCAATTTGCAATTACAGTTGATTCCATTACCTTAATTAACATATTGTGGAATAAATTACCGTACACCGTAATATTTATTAATAAAGATAATAAACTATATACACATGTGGCATATAGGTCATACTATATAGGGAATTTTCTTACATTATAGCCTTATTCAAGCCATATATACATATACATAAACCCACTCATATACATACAAATACACAAACACAAACGGCTATTTAGATTTAAAGCCCTAGTCAAGCCACTTCATGATCTTATAATGTTCGGACTGATTTGCCTCTAACTGTGTCTGACCCTTTAGGTTAATCAACGAACCCACTGCGTAAACAGGAGAAATTCCATCATCCTAAAACGTATTGATGATACCTTTGGCCTCTTTTAACTTTCTACCATGGAGATGTACCCACCTTCTTTGTGGAACGCAAATGATGGCAAAACACTACATAACTCTATGAAATGGCTGGGACGCGTAGCCCACAAAATCAGTCATTTACGTTATAAGCTTTTGAAGCGTTGTAAACGGTAGCATGAGGAACTCTGTTTTTCGTGGTGCTCAAAACAGAGGCAAACAAAGTTTTTTAGTTTTTGATCTCTTCTCTTCAGCAACCATCTTCTTATATTTTGAGATCATCGCAATGATGTCAATAATCACCATATCCCACCCACTTCATTTCAGGGACGGACCCAGAAAATTTTATGGGAAGGGGACTTCAAGAATTTTTTTTTTTTTTTCATGAATCAGGGTCTCTAAGAGCATCCCCAACAAGTTTTGTAATTTAAAAGTTTCTCCAAATTTTAGAGAAATTCTTCAAAATGCCCTCTACGCCAAGCTCTCTATCCTTTCTCTAAACTAACCCATGTCAAAAACCCTCTCCAAATTTAATCCTCACTTTCTCACGCTATTTAATTTTTTATTAATTTAAAAACTTTCTCCCACTTCTTCCTATGGTTGGCACGAGAATCCCTCTCAAAGGGGAAGAATCAGAAAAACGAAAAAAAAAAAAAGATTTTGAGCTCTGTTTGGTTGGTTAGAAAGTGTGGGGAAAGTGATACGGAAGTGAAAAATTTGTGGGGTTTTTTGCTTTTGGACTTGGGTTTTGAATTGGGTGTTCTAGTGTTGTGATTGTTGATGTTTGTGTATGTTTTGGAATGATATTGTTGGTATTTGTATGTGTTACGGCAGTGCAGAGAAGAATATGTAGAGAGAAGATGAAGAGAAGAAGAAGATTAAGAGCACTCACAACAAGCTCTTCAAATATAACATTTATCTAAATTTTTAACAAAACAAACAAAAAACCCCATTTAACCAACTCTCTATTCAAAGTTAAATTTAACATTTGTCAGATTTGCTCTTTAAATCTAAAGAGCTAAAATCCAAATGTTAAAACTTTTTTTTAATATTACTTTTTTAGCTTTGACCCCACAAATTAGTTTCTCTCTACTTTTTCAGCTTTGGCCCCGTAAATGTTATTGATAAAAAATAGTATTTATTTAAAGTAGAGAAATATTTAGAGAGTTTGTTGTTTAGTGGTCTAAAAAAGTGGCTAGCTAAATCCTTTAAAGTGGATTTTTAAAGTTAAATGTGGAGAAACTTTAAAGAGCTTATTGTGAGTGCTCTAATGGAGGAAAAATATAAAATAATATTTAAATAGAATAGAGAGAGAGAGAGAGAGAGAGAGAGAGAGAGAGAGAGAGATTTAAAGATTTTGTTTGAGTGTTTTGAAAAATGATTAGCTAAACTAAAAAAAAGTGAGTTTTTGAGCAAATTTTAGCTAAACAATAAATTGCTTATTGGGGATGCTTAAGATATCAAGTGAAATCTAATTCTAGTGAATAGGGCCAAAATATTTATTGAATTGGGCCAAAAAAAAATTTAGTAGGTAAAGCCAAAATTTGTATTGGGTATGGCCAAAAAAAAAAAAAATTACCCAATACAAATTTTTGGTAAGGTCAAAAAACAATTTAGGTAAGGGCCAGTAGGTTGGAAAAAATTAATTTTGACTATATTATTTTTTTCATACCCCACCCCCCAACCGGCGGTCACTGCTTCCTTTTGTTGGCTGAACGCGTTGCTTTTCACATTGATTTTTTCTAGTCCAGGAATGTAGTTACGTATTTTCCAAGTCAATTGTTCTAGTGGAAAGTGGAAACTATCATTTGCTTCACTTCCATTGTGGGCCAGATTAAACATGTTTTTATCCTTAGAAATTATGAAAGATTTGAATATTTTCATGGGTTAAATACATTTTTGCCCATCATGGTTTAACAACTTTTTTTTTTTTTTCAAATAGGTTTCAATTTGTATAGTGCATGGTACTTCAGTCCAACTTTTGTACATAAATTGATGAAAATCTACGTCAATGCCCTTAAAAAACTGACACGTGTCCCTACACTTCATTAAAAATTAAAAAATAGAAAACTAAAAAATAAAAATAATTTTAAAAAATTCAATAATTTAAAATAAAAACTTTTTGAAAAAAAAGGAAAAAAATAAAAGGTGACCTCGAGCCACCCCCATGGCCAGTCTGGGTGTGGGGTGGCTAGGCCAAAAGAATAAAAAAATGGATTGACCCCTTGGGAATGGCCAAACTACCCCTAGGCCAAACGAGGGGTGGTCGAGGCTCTTCGGAGTGATTTCGGTTACCCTCATTTTGCTATTTGAGAGTGGCCAAACCACCCTCATGCACCATGGTGGTGGTTTGGCCCACCCCAGACCGGCTATGGGGGTGGCTCAAGCCAACCCACTTTTTTTCAAAAAGTTTTTTCTTTTAATTTATGTGATTTTCAAAAAAAAAAAAATTAATTTTTAATTTTTTTAGTTTTTTCTATTTTTTTAATTTTTAATAAGGTGTAGGGACATATGTCAGTTTTTTAAGAGCATTGAAATGGATTTTTGTCAATTTATAGACAGAAGTTGGACGAATATACTATCTACATTTTTAGCCATAAGCAAGGTACCATCTACAATACAAATTGAAATCTAGATAAAAAAACAAATAAATAAATTTTTTTAAAAAAATTTGTTAAACCACAATGGTTTGAAGGTGTTTAACCCTATTTTCATAGTGTAATGGTTATAGTTGCACAAGGGGATGCTTTTGTCATCGGCCTAATACCTTTATATGTTTGCAATTGTGAATGCCTTAATCAATGATCCGCGTATTAGGTCTAAAAAATGCACATTTATGGAATGTGATCGAGATTTTGTCCATTTTAACGAATTGGGTTAATTGAAGAGCCTTTCTAACTCACAATTTGGTAGTTTAACGAGCTTGAGTGTTACTGTTGGTACTTGGTAGTTCGTAGGACAAAAACCTTAAATTATTCAAATTGAAAATTGAGAAATCATAATGATGACAGACTGTAAAGCAACCAATTGATAACAAACTCTAAAACGACCAATATGTAAGTTTAAAGAAGAAGATTATACACCTATCTTTTATGTGGTCCATGAGTTGGAAATAAGCAACTCTCCACTTATAGCTATAAAGTAATAAACCACAAACTCACCAGAAACCTGTAATGAAGCCAAGAACCACAATAACTTGAAACCATGGGATTCTAGGCCCATTGTCCTCATCCCCAATGTCTCTATTGTTGCTAACAATATGTGCACACTCACGTGGAAGTGGGGGGCTACAAAGTCCGAGGTTGCCCTCATATGAAGAGGCATTAAAGCTTTGGAGTTAAGTGCCTGATGGTATTCGTCCATCCAAATTGTTGTTTGCAACACTAAAATGAGACAAGAAATTTAGACTACTTAGTGATGCTAGAATTTCGCCGAACAATCGATTTGCAGACAGGTCCAATCCTTCCAAGAGAACAAAACTATTTTTTAATTCTTATTTAAATACATTTCACAATAACTTCTCTTATATACTATCTTTCTACAAATTTGGCTGTTTGGAAGGGTCTTCTTGGTGCAAGTGCTTAGGCCCAATTACTACATTTGGCAAAAGGGTGGATTGGCCCCGACCCAACCCTTTGCCAAACATACTAATGGCTTTTCCACATTTCATTGTTGAGAACTAAATAGCTTTAAAGCTTGTTTACTTCTTTTGGTACTCTCCACTATCTAAACCCTTAAAACACTTTAAACAGATAAATTTATAAGTAATCTACAGAAATCACCAAAAAGATTAAACCAAAAAAAAAAAAAGAAAAAGAAAACATTCATTGTTGTGCCGCTAAGGTATGAGAGTATATAGGTAAATTTTACAACAAAAGATGGAGAGCTTCAGAAAGGGAAAAAAAATCCACCATGTCCCGAATCAAAAAGGAAAATTTCATAAAAGAACAAAAATAAAAAAGAAGAAATATAATGAGTAAAACAAAACCAGGACTTAACATACCTTGGTTTATGTACATTCAATGCCAGTGACATTTGGCAAGCAAACAAATGTTTCTTGGAAATTTTGGCTTATTTGGAGCTTTAGAAGAGAGAATGATAGAACATGCATACAAGTGAAATTGCATTCCTAAGCATGGCCATTTTAATTCTTCTGTTTTCACATTTCGTGAAGAATTGTTTGTTGTCTCTCTTTTTATTATGCATCGAAAAAGCTGTGCAACATATAAAAGCATAAGATATGCTTGCATGCCCCAATCCCTTACTGCACATTTTCCGCAACTTGATGTATCAAAATGACTCTAAAATTCAATGAGGGAGGCTATGCCGCTTGTGAAAATCTTGAGAAACTATCACAATGAACAATCCATATAATAAGTTGTGGTTTTTCACCTCGAACCAACAGTAAACGGCATAACAAACATTTAAAGTAACCAAGATTTATTAATTTTCTCCACAATGGACATCACATTGAACGCAAATTGAAACTATGAAAACTAACAAAACCTTAAATTATTCGAATCTAAACTTTAGAAACCAAATTAATGACAGAGTACTGATCTAAAACAACCAATATCTAATTTTAAAGAAGAAGATTATACACCTATCTTTTACATGGTCCATGAATTGAAAATATGCAATTCTCCACCTATAACTAATAACTAATGGACCACAAACTCCCCAGAAACCTGTAATGAAGCCAAGAACCACAATAACTTGAAACCATGGGATTCTAGGCCCATTGTCATCATTCCCAATGTCTCTGTTGTTGTTAACAATGTGGGCACACTCATGTGGAAGTGAGGGGCCACAAAGCCCAGGGTTGCCCTCATATGCAGAGGCATCAAAGCTCTGGAACTGAGTGCCTGATGGTATTGGTCCATACAAATTATTGTTTGCAACACTAAAGACATTCAAGAAATGTAGACTACTTAGTGATGCTGGTATTTCGCTGGATAATTGATTTTCAGAGAGATCTAATTCTTCCAAGTTTGTTAGCTCAGACAATTGGTCTGGAATGTTTCCTGAGAAGTTGTTATGACTGAAATCCAGGGCATGGAGCAACTTCAAATGGCCAATCTCAATGGGGATATTGCCACTAAGACTGTTGTTTGCAACATATATTGCAGGGTACAAGTTTGAGAGAAAATTGTACTGGCTTGGGCCAAAAAATATTGGTAAATCCAAATGATTGCTGGGTACTAGAGCCTTTGGTGACGCTAATGCTGGCAATGCACAAAGTTCCTTTGGGAATTCACCTGAAATAAGGTTATCAGACAACTCTAAACGTAAGAGCGGAAGAGTCGACAACCAACCAGGAATTGAACCTATGATACGATTCGCAGATAGACTCAGGTATTCTATCTTCTTAAGCTTAGATAGCCATATAGGGAATTGACCAGTTAGTTGGCAATCCTCAAGAGTCAAAAATCGAAGATTTTCAAATCCATCAAAACTAACTATAGTGTCATCACCTGGCATTGCCTCATTTAGAAAATTTCCTCCAATGAGGACTACACTGAGTGTCTTGCAACGCATCAAAATCTTGATTGTGCCAGTGATATTGGTTAGCCTATTGTAACTAAGTGAAAGGAAAGATAAGAATTTCAATTGAAGCACCTCAGGTAGGATTTGTCCTTCTAGTTGGTTGTCGGATAGTCGAATCGCAATGAGGGACTTGCATGAGAAGAGGCTTATTGGCAAGTTACCGGAGAAGTAATTGGTCCCAAGGTCAATTATGGTAAGTTGATGAAGACTGGAGAAATTAAAAGTAGAAATGTCTCCTTCAAGGAAATTTTGTCGTAAAATCAATTTTGTGAGATTTGTGCAATTCACCAAAGATAGGGGGAAAGAACCTGTTAAGGAGTTCCCATCAAGGAGTAGGTACTTTAATTTGGAGAGCTTCCCGATATCCACAGGGAGCTTGTCACTCAATTGATTGAGATATAACTCAAGGTTGGTGAGTTTGGCAAGGTTTACAATGTCACTGCTAATGGGTCCTGATATATTATTGAAAGGTAAGGAGATTTCTTCTAACCTTGTCGCATTGTATATATCACGAGGAAGCAATCCTGAGAGAGAATTAAAACCTGCCCGAAAAGCCTTTAGTTTGGAACATGCCCCTAGGAATTTGGCCACTATGATGATTATGCGAAAAATCGAGGAGCCTGACCAAGGAAGAATTGATGCAAGGAAAGGAAGGAATAGGGCCCATGAAACTATTGTTGCTGACATTGAGCTCGATCAACCTCCATGCTCGTTGAAGGAATGAAGATTGGATTGTCACGTTGAATTGATTGCTAGATATGTCAACAACTTGAAGGGAGGCGGACAAACTAGAGATGTCTCCAAATAGATGGTTGTAGCTCAAATCAAGGACCTTGAGTTGGTTCAAGGACGAAAACAATCCTTTTGGGAGAGGACCCGAAAGTGAATTGTGGGTGAGATTGAGGTGGGAGAGCTGTGTGAGGTTTCCAAGATAGGGAGATATGCTCCCACTGAGGCCTTTAGAAGGTAACCAAATATGGGTGACTTGATGTTTGTAATCACAAGAAATGCCTTCCCACTGACAACAGTCAATGGAAGACCAATTTAGTCGGGGAGAAGACGTAGAATTGAAGGCTAAGGACAAGAGAGAGTCATGGTCTTTTTGGTTGCAGGCGTGATTGGTGGAGAAAATAGTAAAGAGAAACAAGGCGAAGAGGAGATGATAAGGCTTTAAATATAGCATGGTTCTTGTTTGAAATGCCAAACCTGAAGAGAAATGGATATGAAGTACTTTGCCCAAATGGTAAGTATATATAGTCATGCCAACTGAGTGTTCTGTACACGTCAACATAATTTCATGGAAAAGTATTCGAGTTCACCAAGTCTTATTTATAATAAATGCCAAGTCCAGTTTTTGAGGTCGCTGTGAATCAATGAACAGTATGTTTTGGAAGCATGTATGAGTAATTTCCAGCACGAAAATTCTTTTGGAATTGACAAACTTTTTCCTTTCCCCTATTTGTATGCTTGAACCCCCTACCATTTGCGCGAATGATACTGACGGCTGCTTTGTGAATAATCATGCGTAATTAAGCATTGAAAAGCATCTAAAGGACCAAAATGAGCCATGAACGTATATCTTTCTGTTATGATAATAAAGGATTTACTTCTATTATGAAATCAGTGTTGCATTAAGAGTACTTAGTTAGTATTTATTTGTATTTTCTATTATATGTCAGTGTTGCAGTCGGATTAGAAATAGTAGTTATGTAGTTGATTACATATTAAAATCTTATAGTTTGTTTTATCTTTATTATTAGAGTCAGTATGATATTAGGATTAAAGGTTGTTTTTATGTTCATAGGAGTTTATCTCTAAATCTTTGAAGGAGTTTATCTCCAAGTCTTTTAGTTTGAGTTACGTGGTTTTCTATTTAAAGGTAATCAATTAATAAACAGTATTGCAGAAATTAATCACAAATAGTGTTTTAAAAAAGCTATGTTTCTTCAGAAACAATTGTCCTGTCGGGTGTTGGCGGTGAAATCATTTCTGTAACACTTTCTATCAATTTGGCAGTTGAGAAGAGTCTTCTTGGTGCAAGTGCTTACAGATCGACATTCCACAGAATTTTCCATATATGTCGGTTGTTGGAAGATACTAAACAGCTTTTTCTTTTTTTAATGAATGAATTTCTATTAGCAACAAAATCAAAATTTACAAAACTCTCCAGCAACATGCATCTACCACCAAACAACAACATTTACCCAAAACAGCACAAATCTGTATAGATTAACTACCAAAAAAAATAACATAAAACTCCAACAATTACTCTATATATACAACCAACAAATCTATCCAGCATTCCTATCGACCACCCACCCCATTTACTCACGACAACGTACGTACTCTTTGTTGTTTAGTTCTAATTGCCCCCCAAATCTCTCTAATTAATAGTATAACTACATTTTTTAGAAATCACGGAAATAGATCTATCATTTTCTCCAATTTTTACAAGAGACAGTTTACTCTGTGTATATGCTTATTAATCTCTCTCATCTAGCCGGCTGCCCTCTTGTAAATTTTAGATGTGACTAATTAAACAGCTTTAAAGCCTTAATTATCTACTTCTTTCCCTCCTGCTCCACTATATAAAACCTTCGGAATCTTGAAACGGGTAAATGAGTAATCTATAGAAGATTCGGCTTTGTCTTCGGCCCTCCTTAATTTAAAGTTATCATTTTATTTCCATTGTCCCTCTCAATATTTTTATTTTAGCAAGTACATCTCGAGTAATACTAAAAATTCTTCTTGTATCCCTATAAGAATAATGTAATTTTTAAAATCACGATTGAGTTTGTAATTGATCAAATTATAATTTTAAAAGCCACTTTATTTTTAGAATGACACAAAAAAAACTTCTAAATACTCTGTACATCCCAATCTACTATTAGAATTGTTGTATCCCATTTATGCCAAAAACGACAAAAAACTTTCTTTTAGCTTTTGTATTTTCAGAAATTTTAGCTTTTTTTTTTTTTTTTTTTTTTTTTTTTGTTTTTTGTTGTTGTTGTTGTTGTTGTGTTGCTAAATCTTGTCTTATTTTTTGGTAATTTTCCTTTTTTTTAATTCTTATTCAGAATATTTTTGCTATTTTAAACGAGGAATGAGACCTTATAAAGTTGTAACTCAATACAAGTCAACAACGATAAACATTGGCATCTACAACGTCTCCCAAATGTATGTGACATTGGATATATCTACCACGTCCAATTCTCTCACATAGGCGACAATAAAAATCTAGGTCCAAGATTGGGGGTGTATGGCAATTTTTTTTTAGAGAAATAGTTGTATATGTAATAAAAGTAAAAGCCTTTCAAAATTTTTTGTGAGTGAAAATGAAAAATTATTTGCTAATGTGAATAATTTTTTTTTTTTTAAAAAAGGTACAAAATAAAAAGGAGAATGGGCCGGGAAAGGATTGCCAAAAACACAGTTTTCCGCCCTTTCTTTGTCTCAATAAAGTCTGCCGTGAAGTTAGGGCTACCTATATTAATAAGTCTTCCTATAACTCCAAAAATCATTTTTGGACTTGAAACCCACGTACGGCTATTGACCTACTCAATACATTAATCTCTTATACTCGCAAATAATCTACTCTAATAAGTCTCTTATTAACCCAAAATCATTTTTGGACTTGAAACACACGGCTATTGACTAACTCTATTAAGTCTTCTTATAATCCAAATCATTTTTGACCTTGAACCCACGCCTATCATAGACTACTGTGTGGGTCCTTTACAGTTACTATTGTCCTGATACTCTAAAAGTCTTCTTTAGCTCCAAAATTTATTGGACTGAAAAAAAAAACTACAGACTATATAGAAATACTTAACCAAAAAAAGAAGACTAACAAACAAATGGTTGATGCAACAGAAAAACAAGCTGCAGAATGGAGATCAGGACTCAGAATTCCTCAAATAATTTCAAGATGACGCTGCATTGTCAGTGTCAACTGTCTTGTGTGTAATTGAGAATGAAAACTATCTAAAATAACATGAGCCATGCAGTGCACACAAAGCATCTATTATTTGCAGCCAATAATCAGTAGCCGATGAATGAGGCAAATTTGTTGTCTCTATCAGATTTGAAATTATCAAACTGAGCCTCTTTTAGCTTTCCAGTCCTTTACTATCTTCCAAATCAAGATTCGTGCGTGTAGTTTCCTCTCTGGTATGGTTTGGGAAGCACGTATAACTTTCCACGCACAAATTCTTTTCTAATTGACATAATGTCTTACCGTGTCCAAAGGATTTTGCATATATGTGATTGGTGAGAACACTCGTAATTAAGCTCTTTAAATAAAATAAATTAAAAGAGAAAACTCTTTTTTTTTTCTTTTTTTTCTAATTTGGAGAGCTACTTAAAAAAAAAAAAAACCAAACATCAAACTATTTATATATATATTTCTCTAATTTAGTTAAATATTATTTTTTATTTCTCTATTTGTTCTTAGTAGATGAGAGAGAATGAATAATATAAGCTTAAAAAATTAAATAATTTTCACTTTTTTTTAATAGAGGCTGATCCTAGAGTTGACGGACACTACCATATTAGCCAAGTGAATAAGAATTGAGCATATAAAAGGAGACCAAAAATCACTTTTACTTAACTGTGGATTGCCTTTTATAATGGTCTGCCATTAACTATTAGCCGTCGGTTCCTTCATGATAATAGATTTTAGAGTGGTTTATGTTACGTTTGTCCACATTCTTTCGTGTCCTATGCTTGATTCGGGGCTCACCAAGTGCTTATAAAAATTGCCTAGGTGACATGAAAGTGGCAAAGTGGCGAGAAAGTGTTGAGGGAGAGAATTATGTGTTTCAACTATTTGGTGAACTCGGGTAAGTAGGTTGGTGTTTCGGTTATATGGGCTTGTCGACCCATAAGCCCAACATGATGTACGTACCGGAATCTATGTTGGGGTGCCATGCACATAAACGAGCAGGCATATTTGCCTAGAAAAGTAGGGCTCGTGCCGAAAGAAAATGCAAAATCTTATCAGACAAATGCCCTAAACGACGACGCCAAAGATATAACCATTGTTGAAACCGAGCTTTTTTTTTTGGTACTAAGGGCCTGAGAGATTTGGAATGGGTGGACCAGATCGAACCTATGTGAGCCCAACCGGAGCAGTAGGTTGGACAGTGAATTGTGACAGAGTGGGCCTGGACCCGATGGGCTGTTTATGTGTTGGAATGCACTTAGCATTTTACGTAGGAGAGTTGAAGGCGACCAAAGCATACCNAGAAATGGGTGAAACAAGTCCCTCAAACAAGTAATCCATTAATAGGCGGGGAAAGTGAGTTGTTTGTCTTTGTTCTGCTTCATATTTGCTAAAATAGGAACATTCTTGTAAACCATGCATGGTTTCAATCTTTTGGGCTGTCTCCTAGGATCATTTATGTGGGCTTTATGGGTTTATTCATGCCATACACCCTATCCCTATTCCAACTGCAAAAGGAATTACCATCAATCTACTATGCCATACATCATCATTGGCTCCAATATCACATGTTGAATAAATAAAAACCTAAGGAACAATAAGACTATTAATATTACATGTTCGGATACTACTTAACCCAGAAACTTTAAGTTAAATTTGAGCCAAATTATATTATATTAACCGCTCACGCATGTGATGCAATATTTATCTAATTTGAGAATAAACCTTTTTATACTCACATGTGTATACTTAATATGGTTTATAACCTAATACAGAATGCCAGACAAGGATCTACTTGCAATTATTTCTAAGCCAAGACGAATAATTGGTGGCTATGTTTGAAGCAGATGAGCCATCTGCTGAAACTAGGAAGACATTTTGAAGCTGCACAGAGAGCACTAGATAGACGAAACCAGGCTAAAGATTAAATGCAAGCGAACAATCTGCCAATTTCAATTTGTCTAGTGTTATGGTTTTCTAAAGCTGTAAAAGAGTTTGTTTTAGTTTTAGTTTTTATAAATTTTTTGAGAATAAATTTGATAAGTTTCATAATGGTCTGATTAGAGAAATGCCGAATTTGCTACGGAGAGGTATCTGCCTACACGGCATACCACATCAAGTTATCTCTCAGTTTTAAAATCTCAAGGATTTATTTGTCCCAAGCAAAACCCAGGACCAGTTTTTGCAATTTTTCCAAAGTTTTATACAGATCAATAATTCTATGGAGGACAGAGAACACAAATACTTATGTCCCCCTTGTACTTATTTTAAGCTAAATTGCTCTGTTGTTTTTATAAACCCATGATATTTAATGTATTTGTTTACATAACAAAGCAATACCACACAGAATAATTTATAATCCAAATCCTTGTATGGTTATTCACTTTGCTTGATCTGCGGGGTCCATTCTCTGATCTTGTGGGATTTGGGTGTGAACAAGCTATGTGTTAGAATCTATTTCAACACTATGAATATGAAATCGACTGTCAGCTCCAAATGTACATCAATAATGATGTTGACACATTAAAAGCTGACATTATGCGACTGGACTTTGGCCAATTTGGACCACATTCATGATTATTCGCAAATAGATCTTTAGTTGTTGAAAAGTCAAAAATCAATGAAGATTTTCAGTTATGAGATATTGACATACCAACCACAACTGTGAGTAATGATTTCCAGAAAAATCTCTCTCTT
>FXXK01002617.1:0-12460 GCA_900184695.1 Betula pendula
AGGGAAGGAGAAGATATGTATTTGAAGTTGGTATATTGCGTTTTTTATAGGGTGCCCGTTCCTTATAGATGGAGCTGAAGATATCTTGTTTCGTTATGAATCCTTGTAATACAAATGGATAGTGAAGTATAAGCATGTCCTAGAATTACTACTGTCTTAGTCAGCAGCAATTTGTAGTACTAAAGTTGTATTTAAGAGTATGCGATTCATTTGCAATAATAAGTGAGGATATTTCTAAGAAAGTTGTGTTTAGAGCAAAGAGTCTAACGCGAGATTAGCACGGAAGATTGGTTTTTATTTGGTATTTGTTTAAGACAATTACATTAGAGCTATGAGATTTTTGAGGCAATACTAGACGATTTTGTGTCATCTTCTTTTGCAGTTAGATGTTAATGTTAACCTTCATATTTTGGGGTTTTCTTTCTAACCAAGTGGCAACTTGCAGGTGGTTGCATCGGGACTTGAGCGACCAATCAATAGATACTATCAACATTTGAAGCGGTCTCATGTTGATTAAGGTTGGCAACATAAAGAAATGTATCTTATCTTCAAGATACCATCATGAGCATACTAATCAACCATCAGAATGTTGGTTTAAAGTGGTAGTGAAGTATGGTAGGAAAAAATTGCTCTCTTTCAGCTTGTTTAAAGGATTTGCTTCTCTAGGGTGATTGATGTATTGATTTTATTTTTTTTGTTCCTGACATAGCCTTCACTTTTTATCATTTATTTTGCTTTCAATCTACAGAATTAATTATTAGAAATATAGAAAAGAGAAAAAAATTAAATTAAAGCAACCTTCAGGGATTTGTATTTTATGATTTGATTTGTTTCTAGCTACACTAGGTCCACTATTTTAGAATGCTATGATATTAGGCCTTTCATCTATTATTTATTACGACTCATTGAATTTACTTATGTATGTTCTCTTGGAAACTGAGAAGTTCCGTTCTTCTAACCAATCACTATCCTGAAACTCATGTTTTTTTAAGTGTGTGCTCACATTCTCATGGTATCAAATATCTAATTTTACTTTTTTTTAGTTTCTCTAATTATATTCTTGTAATCTTTTTTTTTTTTTTGCATTCATTATGCATAATAAATTATATTGCTTCTCATTTCTTAGCTATTGGAGGTAATTAGTTGTTCTTTCATGTACATATGATCTACTTGATGCCAATTTTTTTTCTCCTTTAAGAAACTGATACTAGAATATAAGTAAAAGCAATTGAATCAATGTTTGTTTTTTTTCATCTTCTTCTTGTTGATCATTGTTCACTTAGTATAAATCTGCAATGTTTTTTACTTTATTTGAAATAGGATGACATCGCAAATATAAAAAGCATTGCAAAACTTTCTTCCAAGTAGTGAATTCACTATCAACGACGAGTATGCTACTTGATGCATGTTGAAGAACACACCATAGATCCGTATAGCTTAAACACGTAATTTGTCTCTGTTATTTCCTATGGAGACTAAATCGAATCCGCATCAAGGTTATAGGAGTTTGAAGGTCTTTTTCGTGTCTAATTGAGTAATCATTATAGTTGAGAATGGATGGTGAAGTGGTTTCTCTCTCTAGTATAGATAACGTACGTCATTGGCCATATCTACCATCGGTGGTCACGTAGATGGCAGAAGAGTGACAGAGGACTAAGTACAATGCTTTTTAGATTATGCTTGGAGAGATTCATTGGTGAATGATTGGTCGATAACGAGAGTAACAACGAGAGCAGTATGCCCTCGGTTTTCCACATAGCTGACAAATATCGCCGAGGGGGTCAGCAGTAGGAGATAGGCTTGCTGATATTAGTACGCGATACCACCGTAAGACCAGCGTGCAGAGGAAGAAATACACGGCCAACTATTAAAAGAACTAACCACGACACACATATGCTCTCCTTTTGTATGTACCTAAGTGTGATTGCCGACTTTGCCTTAGCGTCAGCTCTTGTTTTTTTTTTTTTTTTGTTATTTTTCTACACATCATGACTATCTATCTGCCTTTATTGCTATGATATAGCTTATGGCTAAGGTCTATTGGAACGGAGAGAGACATTATTAGGAATGGTGGCGCTTGTGCTTGATAAGAATCTATACAGAAGAGTAGATTGCTGGTTCAACTCTATGTTCCTCGCATACTTAAATATGAGGCTAGTTTATATATAATAATGTCCAAAATTCTCATCAAGGACAAGGGATTCGCACAATCAGAGTTTTTACAGAAGTTAAATTTTTAACTAATTACGGATCATAAGTAATCACAAGGATAGCTCATAAAAACACGAGCGAGGGGTTAACAAGACACACTGCTTCTCTCTAAAGATCATTATAACGTTGCTAGCCAGCGAGTCTCGACAAGAGACCATAGAGATAATTTACATTTTTAGATATCTGAAAATTACCTTATTTTGGAAATAATAATGCAAGGTAGAGACAATGAAGTATGACTATTCTTTTTTTATACTGTGTGAGATGGTTGCGTCAGTAGGATTCGGAGAGAAGTGAAGTTTGCATCTACATTATCCGGACTCAGGGCTGAGGGAGGAGAGGACAAACATCGGTGATTTTATAACAAATCGTTAATTTGTCCACATGATTCATTCACTTGAAACAGAGAGAGAGGCTTTAGAGGACGTTTGCCATTATCGACTATGACCTTATTACATTGTTGGTAGAGAGCGAGTGATATGTGTATAGGTGTTTTGATAGTTATAAAGGACACTAAGGATCATTTGATCTCGGATATCGTTCAGTAGCTTGGTAATCGCTTGTACTAGGAGAATTTGGCGTAGAGAATATAGAGTCTGAGCGACACCTAGAGATAGGCATTCGTCCCTCTACAGGTCGTATAGCTTCTAAGGCTTCTCGCGCAGATGCATGTGGTGTAGAGGAGTACAGGAGAGATATCCATCAACGTGACATTAAGGGAATAAGCAGTGCTGGGAATTGTGCGTTAGGATTAAAGTCTTATGATATTTATTTAGTTATACATGCAGAATAAAATTGTCCTTGGCCAATTTGAATTGGACATAGATATGTTGATATTCATTTATTGGCGTTAGTGTGGATACTTAATGATTGGTAGGGGATGCATCGAGTGATGGTGAGGGATATGGAGTGTGCGCTGGTATAGGTTGAGTTAGGAGGATATACGGAGATGGTTCTCGAAATTTCTAAGACAATACGATACTGTCGTGTATAGTACCAAACTCGGTCTTTTTAATCAAATACTGATATTGTCTGATACCATAAAGGACTAGCATAGTCCTACGATTCTTCGCAATATTACATGACTCTACACACTATCTATATATCCCTCTCGTGGTTTTCCATTCTCATCTATTCTTATCTCTATCCCTTCAACAAGAAGCCTCTATATTTTATGAACACGCGAACTAGAGTGAATCAATCAAGGGTAGATACTAATGGAAATGTGTTGAGACTAGGTATTTACTACACTAGATCACGTTTACTTCGGATTCTTAAATCACATCTGAACATTCGCATTTTGATCACATTTATGTCGCATATGAGACGATTTTTTCCTTATCTCTCTCTATTCTCTTATTCTCATCCAAGACCATACATGGCTTGGTGGGTTAAGTCTCACTATTACAGAAATCCATGATTGTAGAGACATCATCACGAGAATTGAAAGCGAAAGTGATTACTACCTGCTGTTTATAATTCTTGTGTTTCGCTAGATAGCTCCTTGCCAATCTTAGAAATGTTGTCATCAGAAAGGAATATTTTTTTTTTTGTTTTTTTTGCGCGCTTGATAGAAGAAGAGAGACTGGGACGAAGCTGTGGTGTTCTTCTTGGTTGTCTAGAGGGGATAGAGAGTAAATCGAGAACAATTGAGTGGATGTGGTTGGGAGGAGAGTATACTGGAGAGCCGTGAGAAAGACGAAGAGCTGCAGAGACTACTGATCATAGTGTCTGTAAAGAGAAAATAGGTTCTGCGGTATGGATGATATAGCGATATATGTGGTCTTTATAACTTGCCATGGCGATATATTCTGGATGCCACTATCCATACCTCCCTTTTAATAGCAATGAGTTGTGGCTTTGGTACCGTGGAGAGCCACCACTAAGCACAAAAGTGGATCTATCATACTTTATGAGCATTTAGGGGTGGCAATGAGTAATTTAGTCGCCCTATTTTATAATATAATATTTTATATTATTAATAACAAGATAGATTGTTTACTATGGGAGATATGAGCGTGTCCAGCTCTCCACCTGTACGTTTATCTCTTTTAAAAAAAAAGGTTTTTTTTAATTATTTTTTTAAAAAATTAAGATTATATCATAGTATAGTAATAAAAAAATTAAAAATAGGCATTTTTATTACATTAGTTATTTTGTAATTTGAAGATGGTCGATATTTTATCTTGTTAGTTTATGGAGCTTTTTTAAAATTGAATATCAATACAAGAGACTTTTTTTATATTTTCCACCACTTTGAGACTCTATATGTTATATTTATATTTCATATATGATTATATCGAGTATTGTTATAATTGAATGATGTTACTGGCTCAATAGTTACGCGACATATATAGATAATACAGTAACATAAATATAAAACATTAAAGTTGAGATTTATCAAAGAACAAATAACACCTCAAAGGGGGGGAAAAGTGAATTAAAAATAAACAATCATACACAAATCACTAAAATCATAGAGCATAAACAAATAAAACACAAGAATTTTGGTGACAAAATTTGAGACTTTTGAAATTCTTTAAAAGTAAAATTACTCAAGAATATTAATGAGATGAGAGAGAAAGAGTCATTGAGTCATTATGAGTCAATTATGGGCCTTTTAAATAAGCCACAAGCTATTATTGGATTAATAAGATTCATTTTACAGTTAAATTTTGTTTTGTTACATTTAAGACGTGAGACAATGCACACAAAAAGGCTTCCTCCGAACTTGAAAAGAAGGTAAGCAAGTCATCTTTTACAAGACAGTTTCTTCACGCCTAAATTTCCTTTTGTACCATTACAAGGCCATTGAAGGATTCTACATCTCTCTCATCTTCCTCATCAAACAGATCTAAAGTATCACTATCAGTCCTAGAGCCCTATGTACAATCTCAATCATGCATTTTACGACGCACAATTTCCTACATCTCCAATGGAACTAACAGCTAATTGTTGCACCTATTGGACTGGTTAAACCATATCGGAAAGGTTCCTAATAAGTAATGTAACGGGACCTTAAAGGGTGCACCTATTGGGCTTGGTTGGATCCGCATTCCATTAAAGAAAAAGCCCAATGCGAAAAAAATTTCTTGGGGAAGGAGGGAGACCAAAATAAGACATAGACCATTAATACTATAGCTAAATGAATAATAAATCTATGAGTAAACACGTCATTCATAATCACTCTGTCAGTTTTTAAAAATTCCTTTGACAGCTAAATTTTTCACAGATTTGAAATGGCTCAAGGGATGGCTCACGACCCCGGCAATGGTGGTTCCCCAAGGGGGGAACCATTGGCCACCACCCATCACTGCTAGGGGTTGCCAGCAGTGGGCTGACCCCCTCTTTGGGAATTTTTTCTTTTCTTATTTTTTTTTTTGAAAAATATTATTTTTATATTTGTAGGATTTTATTCTTAAGATTTTAATATTTAATATTTTTTTTTTAATAAAAAAAACTAACTTAATTTAATGTGGCAAAAATGCTGATGTGGCACTTATGGACATTGCATAATTGGACGGAAATACATGGAAGGAGCCATTTCAAATCTGCAAAAAATTTAGGCCGTCAAAGTGAATTTTTAAAAAAAATGAGAAAGTGATTACAAATGATGTGTTTACTCATAAATTTATTATATATTTACCCAAATACTAATCATATTGAGTATGGCACAAGTAAGTTCCCTAATAATTTTGACAATCAGGGATTTAAGGTTTCAAATCCAGCAAACAGAAACTGCAAAAGTAGGAAAACACAACCCATGAGCTATTACCTCTTGAAATTCATTTTACACTTACTAGTTTTTATGGTATGATTTGGGTAAGTACTCCTTAACTTTACAGATTAAAGAGCCACTACTAGACTTGTGGGTTTAAAAGGTACGGATTTGGCTTAATTAGGTACTGTAAACAAAATTATAATATATATACAATGATTTTTTTAATGGTCCAAATTTAATTTCGCCAAACCAAAAGAGATAAGAGGTGGGTTTTCAATGAGCTCACACATCATCACTTCTTGGTGAGTTTCTGATTTTTTTTTTTAATTTTTTTTTCTTTAAACCATGTAACTCCGTATATAGGAGAATCACCTTGGACCGAAGCCCCTCACTTGTGCCCAAACCATCAAATAGATAACACAAATACCCATATAAGAAGACTCTTATCTATAAAATAGATATAATATATACTTCCAATTTAAAATATGGTAATGATGATACATACAGATTTTTTAGTAATTTAAATTGCTCTAATTGAAATAGTATTCTATGGATTAATGGCTTATCTTTATATAAAGGTTCAGTAGTTGTGGGATTCGACTGCTTCTTTTCGGTGTGGGACTTGTAATGAGAGTAGAGAGCACCTTCCCTTTTTATATAGATGTTCTCTTTTGTGGGTAAAAATGGACCCTATATTGACAATCAACTCAAACGAACTTTAAGACAAAATTCTGACTACTTTGAAGGAGCCAGGCATCCTTCAAACATAATTTACTGAGAGAATTCAACATGCTTTATTTATCGTTAAACCACTGATTTATACATAACATCACCCGATAATCATAATAGAATACAATGACTAATAAACTTAGCAATAAACCTAAAGATAAAGATTATAATGAGATTATCCAAACCCTACCCTTACAACTTCTTTTCTATCGATGACTTGATAAGATTTTTATTCTAAAATATAGAACCCAAATTCTGATCATGACAACTTTCCTCTTAGACATTAATCGGGTTTTCTGTTGGACCCATTGTTGACTTGCGTATGAATTGCGCCACTTCTTCACCATCCAAGAGAGTGGGCGAATTATGTAAATCAAACTAACAATCGTAAGCACTCCTATCAAAATACTTTGAAATATGTCGTCTAGCGAGTTAAGTCCATCAAAAAAGTCAATCGGGGTCACTAGAAACATTGCCTGAAAATAGGTAAGTGTCATGGACACGACTGAGGAAGCCATGGCTAGCGTGAAAAACCACATAAAAAAGTTGCTCTTAAGAGGAAATCCACTAATGACCAAAAGTATGACGCACAGAGATGCAAAGAAAGATGTGGTATTTAAATATAAGAAGAATAGGTAGTCAGATGGATATGTATAAGATAAAACTGCTTTGCCGACTTGACATCCATTAGTACGTATCGTACAAGCGATATTACCCGTTGTTGTATTTTCTTGCCAAACGCCACCTGGTGGGCTGATCCCAGCTTGGAAAGCCATGGTTGCCATCACAGTCGCCACTAACATCAATGTGCCACGTGTTTCCTCGAACCAATTTCCCTGGTACTTCAAGTGTTTAACTAATGATGAACAAACGTACTCCCACCATCTCCTAAACCTGGATTGAGCTGGCTGTTCGGATTGCGTTGGTTGTGCTTCATCAACACCGATACCACTTGATGTTAGTTGTAGGGAAGAATTTAAATCTATCGATCTTCTGAAACCGGCTTCCTTTAGAATGTTTTTGATTTCAAAACCTTTAAAATCTCTTGGACAACCCTCTAAAACATCTAGCGCTGTATAACCAATCATGTTCATGACATTAGCCTTTCTTTTTATTTCTGGTATTGAAAGTAAATATTTTATAGCCTGCACAAAGACAACACTTTATTGTTTCATCCAACTACCATCATAAACTCTTAAAGCAATTCTACAAAACAACCGCAAATTAATAAATCTAATTCAATCACATTAAATGATCTTTTTACTTATTCTATGAATATATCTTGCTTCCAATATAAAATTTTAGTCATTCTTAATGAATACAAACAAACGTACGAAAAGGGAAGGAAAACTAGATGTAAATCTCAAATAATTTCAAAGACGTGGATAGTCTATTACTTTATATATCACTAAAAAGAAATTTCTCTTCTAATAGAGTAGCCATCAATATTGATAACGCACCTTTATTTGCTTGAGCATCACAGCTAAATGCAATATGGAGTTGCCATTGTGGTCTTTGGAGCAAAGGAATAATTCTTCACCATTAGCCAATTCTACTAACAATTTTAGAGCATCCAGATGATTATATCTAACACACAAGTGTAATACACTGTCTCCATTGAGATTCACCCAGATGGACTCTCGTCGAGCAATAATTAACTCTTTTATGATCTCTATTCGTCCTCTCATTGCAGCTAAGTGAAGAGGAATTTTCTCATCTTGATCAAAAGCTAGCAAACATCAGTATTTGCTTCCAATAATGCTTTTACAATCTCGGTATGGCCCTCAGCAGAAGCCAAGTGAAGAGAGGTTCGTTCCAACGAGTCCACTTCTTCGGCAAGTTTAGGTTTCTTGTTGATAAGAAGTCTACTAAATTCAAAGTGGCCATGCAAAGCTGCTATGTGTAAAGGGGTCTCACTAAAAGATGTTAATGAAACTCTATCAAGGATGCGTGCATCCCTTTGGATGAATGTGTTCAAGATACTTACACACCCATTCCGTGAGGCTTCATAGAGTGCAACCATATTCTCTTCTTCATCATGCCTACTATCCATCATAGAGACCTTCCCTAGTGAATGTGACACCGAGAGAATATGGTTGAAGAACCTCAGCAAGAAATTATAAACTTACTAGAGCTTGGTGCTTTGCATGTTAACTGCTATATATAAAAGGATTACCTGGCCTTTAGAAAGGAAAAGCCATGTTGGCCTGTAGGTCCTTGGAGAAAAAACATGGAAAAAGAGAAGAAGCTTCAACAAAATATTATAATAATTTGAACGTCAAAGCTATGGTGGCCTGTAGGGCCTCGGAGATAAAATGGAAAAAGACAAGAAACTTCAACAAAATATTATAATAAGATGGCCAAGTCAACCAGTCAACCGGATGGTGGGTGAATGGTGTGCACGCCAGGGGCTTAAAGAAAACATAAAGAAAAACGAAGGAAACTTCAACAAGAATTGATTTTAAGTAAAGAAAAAAAAAGAAAAAAAAATCAATTGTGTTTAGAAGAAATCGACTAGTCGAGTAACTCTTGGAAAATTGTGACTGTTTAATATTTTGGTTTTTTTAGGATTGTTTTGGTGACTGTGTACACACGCTATGGTTGAAGCGTCACCGTTAGATCGGATTTTCTTTTGAATCAAGTAAGGTGAAGAAATGATCAATGTGTGTTAGTTTTTGCCTGTTGGGAACACCACACGTCCATGCTTGGCTTTTCTTATTTTATTTGTCTTTTCTTGGTTTGTTGGCCTTCCCCGTATATCCAATGGGTTTGGTAAATACTTTGGTGTATTATATATTATTATTATTATTATTATTATTAGAATGTTAGATTTATAAATATTTTTTAAAATAAAACTTTTACAAAGTAATATAGTACAACATGATTAGGAAGAAGATAAATCTAAATCTTGAATAAGAAATGATTGTCTTTTCTTCTTTTATTTGTCTTTCCTTGGTTTGCCGGCCTTGAATGTTTGTTAAAGGTTTATGGATTTTTTTTTTTTTTTTTTAATTTTGAATAGTAGTAAGAAATGATTAATGTGATATAAAGTATAAGAATGTTGTGAATTTTTTGTATGGAAAAATGAAAAATTTTATTTTTTAGTGAGTTTTTTATGAATAGTAATAAAAAGTTAGTGATGTGATATAAAAAGTAAAAAAAAAAGTTGTTAAAAAGGTGATTGATAGAATATTAAAAGTGGGGTTGATTTTGGGAGAAAAAAAAAAAGGTGAGTTAAATAGTTAACAAACACAGCCCATATCCGGTGGGTTTGGTAAACACTTTTGGTGTTTTTTTTTTTTTTTTTTTTAAAAAAAAAAAAAACTCTTACAAAATGATATGGCACAACATGATTAGCAAGAAGATAAATCCAAATTTTGAGAAATACAATCATGCATATTGTGCCACACTTAATAAGAGTTTTTTTTTTTTTTTTTTTTGTAAAATTTTGTAAGTCTAACATTTTCTTTTTAATAACAATAAAAATTGATTGATATGATATAAAGTAAAAATAATGTTAATTTTTTGTAAAAAAAGTAAAAAAATTATATTTTTGAGTAAGTTTTTTATTTGAACAGTAATAAAAAGTTATTAATAGTGAAAAAAAAAAAAAAAAAAACAGTTAAAAAGTGATTAATAAAATATAAAAAATTGAGGTAATGACTTTTTAAGAAAAATAAGATAAGGAGGAAAATTGAAACCAAGCCATTATGACCAATTCGTGGCCCACATTTGCTTCCTTCTTGACTTGGCTCACTTTCTGTTTTCTTTGTTTTTGCTAGTCACGTATGAAAGTTTGTAGTAACAATTCTTTGCTCTTATTTTTCTTTGCTAACATTTTGCTAGTCCAACCAGCTTATTGTTTTTCTTTTTTTCTTTGTTAACATTTTGCTAGTCTCACATTTCACATATTATATTAATTCTAATACCTATAAATAAAAATATGTTGTATTGTAAGAGTATCAATTGAATAAGAGTAAAATATAGTCATTATAACTTTAACCAGTGGACGTAAGTCATAGATCGAATCATATAAATTCTTATGTATTAATTTTCTTTATTCCTCTTTTTCCTTTAATTTCTTTTACTCTATCTATTTTTTTATAGTATCAAAGTGATAGACTAAAGCCAGTTTTCAATCATGTGAATTTTTCATTTTTTAATTTTCTTAATTTTCTCGTCTCCTCGTTCTGTCTATGGTTTTCTCATGTTATGTATCAGAAAGCAGAGCAATCTTTGAAGGACCACTCCTCTGTTTCAAGAGCATCACATTTAATCTCTTCCAAACACAGCTAGCTTCTATGTTTTCTTTAGTCGGGACTCCTTTGCACCAAAATTGAAAAATCACGACATTGTCGCTGGTTAGAAAACGTCATTGAAACCTATATTCAATTTGGGTATTTTTCATGGCGGAGTGTGTTTCCCGATGTTTTCTTTTTCTTCCACCGTACGGCTTGCATAAGTCCTTTTATTTCCTATTGAGGCGCGCGCAAAGGATTATAAGGTTTACTAAAGCAACTATCTAAATGTGGTTGATAAATACAAGATAAAAATGGCACCAAATTTAAAACTTCATTGAATACGCAAACGATTGGTCAAAATCTCTAAATAATATCATGATGAAAATACATTTTCATAGTTATAAAAATTTCCTTGCGGCACAAATAAAGAAATAGTTTCATGACCATGCTCTTTACTGATCTCCTAAACATATTCACATTTTGGCATGCTATTCCATGCTCATAACTTGAGAAACAAAACAAAAAGGGGTGAACGAAAAAGGCCCAATAAAAAGATTTTCAACCCTAAAATAATTGAGTTAATTAATTTTCTTTAATACTGACATTTTTCCATGAAATCATATTGACAAAAAAAAAAAAACATTTTCTTATTAATAAATATTACTTAAAATAACCATTCTCATAATGTGACCAATGTACACTATTACACCCCATGTACTAGGGTTGTGAGGTCAAGAATGAACAACTATCCATGCATATGATGCCTACATTGACATAAAGATCTAGAAAGTGTTTAATCTTTCTATACCTTTGAAATTCATTAGTTGATCATGATTATGACATGGAACAGGGTTCTAAAATCACAATTGGGGTTCTCGACAAGATAATCACGATGTCATCACCACTAATACTCATTAGCGACAACTTAAAGACCTTTTGCAACGAATTTTTGTTGTCACTAAAGACCTTTTCTTTTTCTTTTCTTTTTTTTCCTTTTTTCCTTTTTTTTTTTTTTTTTTTGTAGCGACTCGAATAGTTTTTTAAGCATAGAGAAACGTTTGAAATACCATTATTGACTTTTTTATTCTTTTATTTTTTATAAACAAAGTACGTAGAAGGGAAAGGAATTAGGGTGAGTCTTTTCCAATACTCCAAATACCATTTTTGAGTTGATTACATGCCTTCACTCCTATTATTGAAATGTTTGAAATACCATTATTCAACTTAAATATAAGTCTTGTTCTGCAATCAACAGACTACCAATAGCATTAATGAATTTGATGGGAACCAAGGTGGGCCTACTCTTAAAGATCCTTTGCAAATTTCAGATGGGCCAATTACAAGACCAAGAGCTAAGAAGATCAGGGA
The DNA here is from genome assembly GCA_900184695.1 of Betula pendula. Taxonomy (NCBI): domain Eukaryota; kingdom Viridiplantae; phylum Streptophyta; class Magnoliopsida; order Fagales; family Betulaceae; genus Betula; species Betula pendula. The sequence continues at coordinate 12,271 of FXXK01002617.1, forward strand.
AGCAATGCAAGGATTAGTGCAATCCACTTGGGATGAAGCTAGTAAGAGCCCAACACTCAAGATGGGCTTGAAAGAAAGAGAACCAGTCTTGATCCACTTGATCCAAGCTGTGGAAGACTTGACTTAAAAATAGGGCCTATTGTTATTAAAGGCTTTATTTTATTAGTTTAGAATAAATGGGCTTGAGGAT
>FXXK01002618.1:5005-23278 GCA_900184695.1 Betula pendula
ACCGCAACCGGTTGTACACCCCTAATATACGGGTGTCTTTGTGCTGGATGGAAGGATGGCCCATTGCAGTGCAAAGTGCTAAGGGAGTTAGGATAGGGTTTGTGCAATCCAGGTAGGGTTTCAAACCCATATGGAACCGGTTCAGTGGTTTGGGTATGGGATTATTTTTAACTTATGCCCAATCCAGTATTTATATATATATTTTTTTTTAAAAAAATTAGGTCATTAAGTGGGCTGACCCATAGCCCAATAAGGTGGCCCAACCCGATAAAGAGAACAGATCCAATATGGTAGCCCATCCATTTTTTTTTTATAAAACCGAGGGGGGTAATTGTTTTGGGCTTGTGGGCTTAGAACTTAGGTTCTCCAGGTATTAAGGGCCTAAGGCCACCCTTCAGACCATTAGGCCATGCACTTCAAAATGTTTAAATGTTTAAGTTTTATTCCTTTATCATATTATTTGTTCAGTATTAAATTGATATTTTTGCATAGACTTAGTAATGTATATTTATTATTTGTAATTTATATTGTTTAATATACATTATTGCATGATGTCTAGACCTGAGAATAATTACTTGAGCCGCATATGTTAGTGAATGTTTATGGTACTATCCTAAAAATGTAATATTTATGAAAGTTCTGTCTAAGGAAAGTCTTAGGATTTAAGACTGTTTGATGTGACCCCCTCACTTACCTGGAACTTACATGTTTGAATTTTGGGAATATTACTTACCCCACTTTCATATTGGTTTATTTATTATTCTTGGTAAATGTTAATGAAGTAGTAATTATTATATTAATTTTGGAAAAGCCACAACATTCCGATTTTATATACGTGAACTTCATAAGAAAAATTAACATCATGTTGTAATTAATTCATAAATTTAATGGCTTAATTAGAATAAGAAAGCCATAGCATGTTGTAATTAATTTATAAATTTTGGAAGAGCCACAACATGCCGATTTTATGACTTAATTAGAATAAGATAGTAAATTTAACATTAAAAATAAAATTTCTCTTAGGCCCATAGGTACGAAATTTTTTTTTATTAATGTTTAAATTTATTAATCCTATTAATAAAGAGTAAATTTCATATGTGATGCAACCTTTGCCCACAGGTAGATTGAAATTTACTATTAAATTAGCATTGGTTAATTTAAATAAGGTTATTTCATAGCATTAAAATATTTTTTTTTATTTTCCTTGATCATTGCAGTTATTTCTTCTGCTTTAATTTATGGTACTGTTCCAATGCTTAATGGTAATAACTTTTATGAATGGTAAGAACATTTGCTTATTACCTTGGGGTGTATGGAGCTTGACTTGGCGCTCCGTGTGGATTAACCACCCACCCTCACGGACATAAGTATGCCACAAGAGATTGTTAAGCATGAACGATGGAGCAATCTAATCGCTTAAGCCTAATGTTCATGAAATCTCATGTCATTAAGGGCATTAGGGGTTCTATCCTAAAATGCACTAAGGTTAAATAATTCATTCAAGTTGTTGATGAACAATTTGTTAGTTCCGATAAGGCCTTAGCCAGCACCCTGATGAAAAAGCTTTCAAGCAAAACCTTCAATAATTCCAGAAGTGTGCGATAGCACATTATGGAAATGAGGGATATGTCTGCTCAACTCAAGTCCTAGAGGTTGATATATCTAAGTCATTCTTGGTTCATTTCATATTGATCTCTCTCATTTCTAAATATAGTCCTTTTAAAATATCTTATAACACACATAAGGATAAATGGTCAGTAAATGAACTCCTAACCATGTGTGTTCAAGAAGAGGAGAGGTTAAAACATGAGAAGGCACAAAGTGTTCACATGGCTACTCATGATAAAGGAAAGACCAAGAGAGACAAGTATGCCCAACAATTCAAGAAGGAAAAGTAGTTGTCAATCAAGCAAAATAGCAAAAAGGATACTTGTTTCTTCTACAAGAAAATGGGTCATATGATGAAAGATTGCCAAAAGTATCTAAGATGGCTTGAAAAGAAAGGTAATATCATATCTCTAGTGTATCATGAATCGTTTTTTATGAGGCTCCTAGTAATACATGATGGATTGATTCTGGTTCTACAATCCATATTGTCAACACAATGCAGGGCTTTCCCAACACAAGGAAACCAACAAGCAATGAACAACGCGTCTATTCAGGAAATAAATTGTTTTCAAACATGGAGGCGGTTGGAACTTTTAGATTGATTTTGAAATTCGGATATGTTTTAGATCTTGACAAAGTATTTTTCATTCCACATTTTTCTAGAAACTTAATTTTTGGTTCCAAATTAGATTTTGTTGGTGGGACATGTGAACGTAAAAAAGGAAAGAGAGGGATAGATATGAATTTTTTATCTTTATTTCCGCTGCTGTTTTATTAGCATTTGTTTATATGTATCTCGTTGGGCTTCCCTCTTCGGCGGCTTAACTCATCTGACCCCTTAAATAAAGAAAGAAATAAATAGGCATCTTTGGTTCTTCCCCTGGGTGACAAAGGAATCCAAGGTCCAGCCATTGCCATTGGTTTAATATCCATCCCTCTTTCTTTTTTTACGTTCCCTTGTCCCACCAACAATATCTAATTTAGAAACAGAAATTAAGGCCTCGTTTGGTTTGCGGAATAGGTCCTGGAATGGAATGACTATTCCTATGGAATAGTCATTCCTTTATTTGGTAAGAGTCTATTCATAGGAATAGCTATTCCCATAGGAATACTTATTCCCTTACGAAGAGGAATAGGTATTCCTTTTAAAAATGAGAGGAATACTTATTCCTTTCCTGCAGGAATAGAATTATTGCAGTATCTTCTCATAAAAGCCCCTCACACTCCAACAATAATTTTTTTTTTTTTAGTATTATGAAACCATTTGGTGATGTGCTTTTCATTTTTTTTTAAAATAAAATAAAATAAAATTAATGGGTGAATATGATGATTTTGTACAACAAAAAAAAAAACAAAACAAAACAAAAAAAAGTTATAGTATAACGATTTTTGTTTAAAAAATAAAGAAGAAAACGTCCTTAAATTATATTTGTATTATAAGGGTATTTTAAGAAATTTGATTACAATATGATTCTATTCACCAGTATATTCCACTATACCAAATAAAAGAATATCTATTCAGTGTTCTATTCCATCGTTACAACCAAATTAAGGAATAGGAATAACTATTCCATTCCACCTTCTTCTATTCCAAGGAATAACTATTCCTTTTCCTAATGGAATAGTCATTCCGCAAACCAAACGAGGCCTAAGTTTCTAAAAAAATGTGGAATGAAAAACACATTGTCAAGATCTAAAAGATATCCGGATTTCAAAATCAATCTAAAAGTTCCAACCACCTCCATGTGTGAAAACAAATTATTTCCTGAATAGACGCGTTGTTTATTGCTTGTTGGTTCCTTGTGTTCAGAAAACCTTGCATTGTTTTGAAAATATGGATTGTAGAACCAGAATCAATCCACCATGTATTACTAGGAGCCTCATTAAAAAAGATTCATGACACACTAGAGATATGATATTATCTTTCTTTTCGAGCCATCTTAGATCTTTTTGGCAATCTTTCTTCAATATGCTCCCTTTTCTTGCAAAAGAAACAAGTATCATTTTTGTCATTTTGCTTGATTGACAACTTGTTTTCCTTCTTGAATTGTTCGGCATACTTGCCTCTCTTGATCTTTCCTTTTTCATGAGTATCCATGTAAACACTTTGTGGCTTCTCATGTTTTAATTTCTCCTCTTCTTGAACACACATGGTCAGAAGTTCATTCACTGAACATTTATCCTTATGTGTATTATACAATATTTTAAAAAGACTATATCCAGAAAGGAGAAAGTTCAATATGAAATGAACCAAGAATGACTTAGATATATCAACCTCTACGACTTGAGTTGAGTAGACATATCTCTCATTTCCATAATGTGCTTTCACATACTTCTAAAATTATTGAAGGTTTTGTTTGAAAGCTTCTTCATCAGGGTGCTAGCTAAAGCCTTATCAAAACTAACAAATTGTTCATCAACAGCTTGAATGAATTCTTTAACCTTGGTGCATTCTAGGATAAAACCCCTAATGCTCTTAGTGACATGAGATTTCATGAACATTAGGCTTAAGCGATTAAATCGCTCTATCATCCATGCTTAACAATCTCTTGTGGCGTACTTATGTCCGTGAGGGTGGGTGGTTCGTCCATACAGAGCGCCAAGTCAAGCTCCATACACCCCAAGGTAAAGAGAAATGTTCTTACCATTTATAAAAGTTATTACCGTTAAGCATTGGAACAGTGCCATAAATTAAAGCAGAATGAATAACTGCAATGATCAAGGAAAATAAAAAATACTTTTATGTAATAACCTTATTTAAATTAACCAATGCTAATTTAATAATAAATTTAAACCTACCTATAGGCAAATGTTGCATCACACATGAAATTTACTCTTTATTAATAGAACTAATAAATTTAAACATTAATAAATAAAATTTTCCGTACCTGTGGGCTTAAGAGAAATTTTAATTTCAATGTTAAAATTACTATGTTATTATAATTAAGTCATAAAAATAAAAACTTCAATGTGGGGATTAGCAATTAAATTTATGAATTAATTACAACATGATGTTAATTTTCCTTATTAAGTTCACGTATATACTCTTGATGCAATTATTATTATAAAATTGGAATGCTGGGGCTCTCCCCAAAATTATTATTATAACTACTACTTCACTAGCATCTACCAAGAATCATAAACAAACCAATATAAAAGTGGGGTGAGCAATATTCCCAAAATACAACCAGGTAAGTGAAAAGTGTCATATCGGAAACTCTTAAATTTCAAGACTTTCCTTAGACAAAACTTTCCTAGATATTGCATTTTTAAGATAGTACTACAAACATTCACTAACATATGTGACTCAATTAATTATTCTCAGGTCTAGGCATCACACAATAATTTATATTAAACAATATAAATCACAATAAATAAATATACAATCCTAAGTCCATGCAAAAATGTCAATTTAATATTAAACAAGTAATGTGACAGAATAATAAAACTTCAACATTTAAACATGTTGAAGTGTATGGCCTAATGGTCTGAAGGGTGGCCTTAGGCCCTTTATTATACCTAGAGAAACCAGGTTCTAAACCCACAAGAGCCCAAAACAATTCGTACCCCCCCCCCCGGGCCCCACACCCCGGTTGGCAACGGCAATAGGCTGCCGCTTTTTACTTCATGTGGTAAACCACTACTGGCAGTAGCCAACCAGCCATGAGGTTTTCCATGGTGCCGCCATGGAATGACTGAGAGGTGGCTCACGGCTCGACCCAACAATCGGAGCAGGGCACCCTACCATGGTGTCCAGTCACCAGCCACCACTGTGGTGTATCACTTTGATCCTTCATTGGTGGGTTTCATGGTTTGTTTCAATGGTATATGAACTATATAATGAAAACACGTTCACAATAATCCCAGAAACAAAATACCAAAAGAATTGAAAAATAATAACTCCAACGTATTGAGAATCAACTACATAACTTAATGCTGAGCAAAAATAGCTTGGAGGAGGATCTAATACCACATGTTAGCATATATATAAACAAAAGCTAATAATACAGCAATAGAAATAAAGATCATAAATACCTCCAGACATTGTTTTGCTCAATCCAAAGAAAGATCCTCCCAGCAATTAAACGAAGAGCCTAAACCTGAATAAAAATATAGGAGAAAGAAGGTCTTTTAACCTATATCTACCAGTACAATAGATGGATACACATGACTTTATATATAGGTAGGTCAGGGACCCTAAAAAATTACTTATAAAAAAAATCAATATAAATCATATTAGTTATTTTGATTCCACATGATCTCTTCATTTGGAATAAATAAATTGAACAACGTAATTATAATTATTTTATAATTACAATTACGGGGAAACCATAATTGTATTTATTTTATAATTATAATATATTTAACATAGGGCAATAAATAAAATTTTTTATATTCTCACACTTGGCCCTTATGACACATAAATTCCTTATGATGTTTGATTTTATAATATGGTCATTATTTTATTTATTCCAACCATTCATGAAATTCTCCTACTCATACAAAGAATACAACACATAAATCATAGCGGTAAAACCATTATAGAATAAGTTGTCCCTTTAAAGAAAAAACCTATGCCTACCAGTACAATAGCTGGATACACAGGACTTTATTTATAGGTATGTCAAGGACCCTCAATCTGTTTATTAGCTGATTTTTCTCCTCTCATCAAGGAATAAAATCAGTATAAGATCAAATTAGTTATTTTGATTCCACATGATCTCTTTATCTGGAATGAATAAATTGAACACCGTAATTATAATTATTTTATAATTTGCAATTACTGTGAATCCGTAATTGTATTTATTTTATAATTATAATATATGTGACATAGGGCCATAAATGAAATTTCTTACATTTTCTCACTTGGCCCTTATGACACATAAATTCCTTATGATGTTTGATTCTATAATAAATATCTCCAACAATCTCTTGTGGCTAGAAATATTTATAATCTTTATTTTCGCTATTGAATTATTAGCATTTGTTTATATATATGCTAACAGGAAAATCTTGTGATAATTAAAAAATAAACAAATTTTTTTGTCTTAAATCCTTCCATGTGATTTTTCATATTCTGTTCTTATGCATCAATGCTAGCCAATTTTGTTTCATTTGAATAAAGGTGTAATGTAGACTAGGTTCATGACATGGGAATGAAAGCTTGCAATTTACCAACTTTGCTTAAAAATAATATTTTAAATTTAGACTTGTAACCTTTAAGATGCTTGGGTGGCTAGGGCTTTTAGAACTAGGGTTTTTGGTAAAAATTTTCCTTACATAGAAAATCACTTTAAAGCAAAAAATTGATTATATGCAAATTTAGACTCATTATATATTTATAAAATTATACTATATTAAACCATTAAGGTTCCGTTTAGTTTGCGGAATAGACCCATAGAATGGAATAGCTATTCCTTTGGATTAGTCATTATTTTATTCGGTAGGGACCTATCCCTTGGAATAGCTAGTCGTGGGAATAACTATTCCCTTACGAAGAGGAATACATATTCCTCTAAAAAATGAGGGAAATAGACAACATTTTCCAAAAAAAAAAAAACCATTTTTTTTTTCTTTTAGTTTCTATCATACTTAAAAATAAAAATAAACAAATAAAAATAATAAAAATAAAAATAGATTTTATGAAAATGCAGTGGGTGGCCGGAACCCACTAAAGAAGCCAGGGGTAGTCGCACCACCCCTAGAAGGCCTCTTGGTGGACCCACGAAGCATTCTGGGGTGGTGCCACCACCCTGGTGGGATCGGGGGTCGCCAAGACCACCCCCGAGGGCTCCGGGGGTGGTGCAACCACTCCTGGTTTCTTTAGTGGGTGGCCGAACATTCACTGAATTTCTAAAAAACAGTACTTTTTTAAAATAATAATAATAATAATTGAGTTTAAAAACAATAAGAAATAAAGTGGTGGGATTTTAGTAATTTTGGTTCAATTCCAATTAAAGTATATATGTTGTTACAAAACTTAAGAATAAGAATAACTATTCTATTCTACAACCCTCCATTCCCAATAATAACTATTCATTTTCCTGATGGAATACTCATTCGCATACCAAACAAGACCTAAGCCAACTAAGTCATTCAAGATAAAACCTTTAAATCAAAATATATATTTTATACTTTAAGATTGTTTTGATCCATTAAACCAAGATAAATCAATCATACTAATGGGCCTACACAACTCTGAACTCATCTATCACAGCTAAGCCTAAGGATTACTCTAGCCTAGAATTGGGGTCCTTGTAATATTTGTAACGACCTAGAAAAAAACATTAGTCACATTTGTCCTATCACTTTAAAACGATTAGTCAATTTGGAGTTTCCCTAAAATTCATTATAAAGCCAAGTTTCACCTAGTAACTTATGACTATCTTTATAAACTACTTCTTCTATGTATGCTACTCCTCATCTTCCTAATATGATATCGGGGGTGTTACAATTTACACTCGCACCAAGGAGACAACAACTCAGGCTCACAAAAAATGGTTTCCTCCTAAGAGCACAATTTCAATTCTGAGCAAGGCAAACTATTATTTTCTACACAACACAAATCAAGCCTAGCCAAAGTAGAGGAATCATTAACACCCGAAGAGCTAGGGTATGTTTGGCAAAGGGTTGGGTTAGGGTCGGGGGATTTTTGAGTTTTGATGTAATATAAAGTAGAAAGAATGTTGTAAATTTTTTGTATGGAAAAGTGAAAATAATAAAAAAGTGTTTAATGTGACATAAAAAATGAAAAAAATTGTTAAAAAGTGATTAATGGAATATAAAAAGTTGAATTTTTTTTTTTGGGTTTTAAAAACTCAACCCACAACCCCTTGCCAAACAACCCCCTACTACCATCTCCCAAACTGAGATCATACCCTATAATGTCGGTCAGGATATTCTGCTCACCCCTACATCTATCCATCACATAACCACACATCGATATATTTACTCGGGTAGGTCAGGCATGCAGTACTCTGCTCACATACAGCTACTCTCACAGAAACTCACATACAGCTACTCTCACAGAAACTGAGTAAGCAACTTCACAATTAAGCATGCAAACACACCAAATCCACCAAACCTAACTGCATGTCTGAGAAGGGAGTCATTGCTGGAGCTAACGCGCATAACCCAATTAAAGGATTAGGATGCCATGGTTAACCAATTCGACCACACCTCCAAATTCAATACAAAAAAAAAAAAAGCCTTGAAGTTTTTGCTCAATTGCTTGGAAAACCAATGAGAATACACAACAAGAACAAAACTTTATCATATTTGGCAAAGCTTGAGTCACAAACACCTAAAAAAGTAATTATTTTCTCTTTCGCCTTTTTCCCAAGAAACCAAACAGAGCAACAATCGAATCAAAAGAACAGGTCAGAATCGAATAAAAGTAAAACCCACCTGAGAGCATTGGGAAAGAAGTTTTCCCCACGCGACTTTGGGACTCGATTTCGTCAGCTTTGTCAGGCACTTCTCCGGCCGAAGCGCCTTCGATTTCTCGGCATCAAGGCAGCTCCACCTGAACCCCCACCAACTTTTAAAAAGAATCAAACCCATAACCCAAATTCACAATTGAACAAAAACCCAGATTTCAAAAACATCCAAAAGCACATGCAAAAGCTAAAGCATCGAAATTTTATCACCTAACAACAGTGGCAACACCAAGGCCTCGCCTTTGAGACCGATATCCACACATTTATCCGCATCGCATGCGTCAACCGGCTTTGGCGAACAGGTGATCAGCAGATCAGGGGATTGCAGCTCCAGGCCTCGAGGTTCACACCCGGATTCCTTAACCGGACTCAAGTGCTCCACCGACGGACCGCTTTGAACATCATTGGTTGACGAAGACGCCTCAGACAGTCAGACGCCTACAGTTTCAGCCCACAATTAATCCACAAAAAAAAAAAATCCAAACTTCTTCAAACCCAGATACAAACATTGCCAAAGAAACGCATACATAGATCAAAACTCAAACATGCACAAAACCCAGATGTCTTATACACCTATATGTACATATAACCGGAAAGGTAAAGGGAAATAAGTCACCATGGATTGTTTGGCGTTGGGGGCAGGAGGAGCAGGTGACGAGAGGGCTCGTTTGGAAGGTGAGGAGCTGCGCCTGGTTTCAACCATGCTGTTGCTGGTGTTGTTGGTGTTGTTCCGGAGAGAGAATCAGAGAGAGCTGCCCCTGGTTTCCAGTGTTTGTGTAGTTGTAAAATTCTTTTTTTTCCTATTGAGAGAGAAGATGTTATTATAAGCGGTGGGAAGTAGGTTCGGGGGATTGTTTGGTTTGGCTGTCGAGAGAAACGAATCCAAACGGATCCTATTCAGAGTCGGTACTCAAACCCTAGAAGAACAGACAGCCTACATGGGTTCGAAACAAAAACCCATGCACAGTTTTCAGGCCCCGAATTCAATACCCAGCCCGCATGGGAAAATGATCTTTTGGAATGGAGAGAAATCGGAACATTTAATGAGGGGTAAAGTAGTAATTTTATTTAAAAATAAAATTATTCTTGTAAGTAATAGCATCTCTAACGGAGGCTTTTATAAGTTTCATAATAATTGTATTTAGCTAGTAAGAATCTTTTTAGAGCTCCAACAGACTCTTTAAAAGTCTCATAATAACAAGAAGCTTCCCAAGAAATACCAAAGTCTCATAGTAACAAGAAGCTGTCCAGGAAATACCCCCGCTGCTTTGCTGAAGAGGGGAGCCGAAGCTCTCCCTTTTATAAGCTTGGGGACCATAAGCTTTCTTTGAACTTTCAAAGAGAGCTTCATATGTAAAGCTTCTCCTTTTGGCTAGGTGGCCTTAGGGTTATAAATGAGCTGATCTTGAGTGAGTATTGCTTACTCGAGCTAAGCTCATTTGATTTTTTGTCGAGCTCGAGCCGAGCTTGAGCTTGACACAAGCCTCAATTTTGTATTCGAGCTCGGCTCGCCATGGTGGGAGCCATGTGCGAGTTCGAACTCGAGCTCGGTAATTTTGGCCTAGTTCGAGCTCGAGTTGAATTATTTAAATTTTTATTTCATATATATATATAAAAAAAATCAAATTAACAAATTAAACTAAATTTATTAATGATAATCTGTCCAAAAACAATTATAAAGAAATTTACAAAAAATTATAATCAACTAAACTTACAAATCTAATTTAAACAAATACAAGGACGATTATGCCTTCGGGACTTGAGGAAGAACGTCCTAACCATGCGTGCCCTCTTCGTGGGTCGCCGATTCATGTGCGTGAGGAAACTTAGTCACGACCTCTATCTCATGATCAGAAAGTGCAAAATGATAAGATTATTCACTCCCTCATTTTTGAAGTGCCGGAGAAAATGAGCGAAAGAAAAATAAGGGTTAGGCAAGGTTGATGGAAGTGTGTAGAAGGAAAGAAGTGAGAGGGAGTAAATCGTGGGTTAAGTTTAATTACTGATTTAACGATTTAATGTAAATCGTTAGATATTATTTATAAGAGTGCGTTCATGAAAATTCAAAACACAATATAAATTCAATTGAAGAAAATGTCTTATAATTGTATCCCAATATGTAGAAACGAATGGCTAGGGTTGATAGTAAAAAAATCAAAAAGCCCAAATTAAATTGTAAGACCTTTTTTTATGCTCGATAAGTGTGAGCGTCAAGTTGTCATATATGGCAATGATCATTTTTGAAAATGCATGCGTTAATAAAAATCGCATGAAACTAGGGATTTAAAAAAATATATATTCCAATCCGAGCGTGTGTAGATAAAATAAGCTCCATGTGTTATCGTGATCGTTGAATATAATTTTCTTATTTCATGATTTAATATAATTCATCATATTAGATCATTGGGAGTGAGCTCATGTCAATGCGGAACACCATATAACACTCCCATATAAAGATGTGTGAAAGCTGTAACGACACACGTTCACTATCAACGGCTGGAATTTAATCAATAAAAATCAACGATCAAGAATTCACAAAACATGGGGAATGCACTTAATGCAATTAAATTTGAGTTTAAATGGGTTTAATGTGTTTCATGCAATTAAATTTCAAATCAACAATACATTAAATTTTTATTTATTTTGATTAATGCGATTATAGAGGGATGTGTTCAATGCAATTAAATAAAGGAATTTAAGGAAAGTTTCATTATAAAATATTTAATTCAAAATTCAAAATTTTATTTGAAATAAGGAAATGGGTGGATTTGGTCGATCACAATCCCATATTTGCATTTGCCGTGATTCTTTATAATTCTAAGATTTTAATTTAATATCAAATAATATTTAGATTGTGAATATAAGAAATACATTAATGATTCCAATGCTAACATATTTAATGTTACACACAAGTTATTAGCATAGTAACTTGACTTTTCTATATATGTTACACACTAACATAGTAATATATTAACATATTACCTAATGACTAACTTTCTAATTACTTATAACTTATGTAACTTATATTAATAAAATTGCTCATTAATTTAGTAATACTAAGTTAGTATACCAGATGGAGAAGTGTTACCAGCAGCTTTTTACTTCTGAACATCCATCTGGGATGGAGGAGTGTCTATCATTTTTGCCAAGTCGCGTGACGGCAGATATGAATAATTTACTCACTTCAACATTTCAAAAGGAGGAAATTAGCACTGCACTAAACCAGATGGAGGCACTTAAAGCGCCAGGCCCGGATAAATTTTCTGCCAGTTTCTACCAAGACCATTGGGCAACTAACACTCAGAGCATCCTACATCTGTGGTTGAATTTAGACCGATCAACCTCTGTAATGTTATTTATAAAATTATTTCGAAGGTTTTGGCAAATAGATTGAAACTGATACTTCCCCAGATTATATCCCATAATCAGAGTGCTTTTATTCCTGGGCGTTTGATCACTGATAATATTCTAGCGGCGTATGAAACGCTACATTCTATGCACACTCGAATGTGGGGAAAGACAGGTTATATGGTGGTAAAACTTGACATGAGCAAAGCGTATGATCGGGTAGAATGGGACTTTCTAGAGGCGGTAATGAGAAAGCTTGGCTTCACTCCACAGTGGACTATGCTTATAATGCAGTGCATTCGGTCAGTAACTTATTCTGTCCTTGTTAATGTAAATCCAGTGGGCCATATTATTCCTTCTAGAGGTATCAAGCAAGGGGACCCGTTATCTCCGTATTTGTTTATTCTCTGTGCTGAAGCGTTAAGTTCACTCCTTCTACATGCGGAAAGAACTAGGTATCTAGCAGGTGTCCCGACTTCAAAATTTGGCCCTCATCTGAATCACTTATTTTTTGCCGACGACAGCCTTCTCTTTTGTAAGGCTAATAGGACGGAGTGGCATAGGTTGGTACACATTCTCGACCGTTATGAAAGGGCTTCAGGACAAAAATTGAATAAAGATAAAACTGCTATTTTCTTTAGCAAGAATACCGGCCAGGAAGCTAAGGATTTAATTCTTCAATTGTCTGGGGTCCCAGCTACCCAATGTTTTGATAAATACTTAGGCTTGCCAGCACTTGTGGGACGGTCGAATAGTACTAGTGAATTCCAAACCATCAAGGACTGAGTGTGGAAAAGGCTCCATGATTGGAAGACAAAATTTCTCTCTCAAGCTGGAAAAGAGATTCTTCTCATAGCTGTGGTACAAGCAATCCCCACTTTCCAGCTACCGAAGGAATTATGTAAAGCATTGAACTCTATGATGCAAAATTTTTGGTGGGGCCACAAGGAAAACAATTCCAAGATCCATTGGATGAGCTGGGAGAAGTTGGGAACCTCAAAGTCCAAAGGAGGGATGGGATTTCAAGATCTCTTGGCTTTTAATCGAGCGCTCTTGGCAAAACAGATTTGGCGAATCCTCCAAGATCCTCAAAGCCTGTTAGCACGGATATTGAAGGCTAAATATTTTCCGAGAGAATCTGTGATGACAGTGCCACTTTGCAAGAGACCTTCTTATGCATGGAGGAGTATCTGTTCAGTACGTGCCCTAGTACAGGAGGGGCTTATATGGCGAATTGGGGATGGTAAGACGGTCAAAATATGGAAGGACAAGTGGCTACCCACCCCTACACCTTATGTAGTCCAGTCACCGAGGAGGTTACTAGCCGAAGATGCCAGAGTGGGGGAGCTCATTGACCCTGACACAAAATGGTGGAATTTGACCCTCGTCAAGGAGGTTTTTTCGCCTTATGAGGCCGACATCATCTGTAATCTCCCCATCAGCCGTTATTTGCAACAAGATGCCTTGATTTGGCAAGGAACCTCTTCCAGGGAATTTACCATTAGGAGCGCATATCATTTGGAACACGAGAAGCTTGCGAGCCGGAACGGAGAAAGCTCTACCACTCATAAGTACACCAGTGTTTGGAAGACAATTTGGAGTTTAAAAGTCACAAACCCTATCAAGATGTTTCGATGGAGAGCATGCAATGACCTCCTCCCAATCAGGATGAATTTAAAAAAGAAAGGCATTGTCACGGATCCTCTGTGCTTTTTCTGTCAACTGGGCTGCGAAGATACACTGCATGTTTTGTGGACATGTCCGGCAACACGTGATGTTTGGGAGTCCTGTGATATAAAAATGCAAAAGTGTACCATTGAGGGGGATTCTTTCATAGATATTATGGCAGGATGGATTGAACGCTTCTCTGCAGAAGAACTTGCCCTTTACGCAGTGATGGCAAGAGGTATCTGGTTTCGCCGAAATACTGTGGTACATGAGGGCGATTTCATCCATCCGAACCAAATTATCCAGAATGCCGCTCTTGCACTTTCTAAGTTTAGCCAAGCTAATTCCAAGGAAGAGATCGCCGATCTAATCCCAAGACCAGCTCCACGTAGGGATGGCAAAACCCACCGCCCAACACCTACAAAGTCAACTGGGATGTTGCCATTGACTCCACTAATAAACGCCTGGGGGTTGGTATTATTGTCCGAGATCATATGGGAATGGCAATTGCGGCTAGGAGTCAGTCGATCAGTATCCTCACAGAGTTTGTTGTGGCTGAAGCTATTGCAGCCTTGCAAGCCGCAGAGTTCAGTCGTGATCTGGGTTTACCCAATTTTATTCTGGAGGGTGACTCCTTGTTAGTAGTGAATGCCATCAAAAGCACGCAACAGAATTGGAGCAAGTATGGCCAGATTGTAGCTGACATTAAAGTGGTCCTTCAAGGTCATTTTTCTTGGCAAATCTGTCACACTAAGCGAGCGAACAATTATGCAGCTCATGGGCTTGCAAAGAATGCGCTCATACATGTCATTGATAAGGTATGGATAGAAGAAATTCCTAGTTGTATTCATGACATTGTAACTTCGGAGCTACAATGCTTCGATTTTGTAGAGCTTTTAGCTCTGGATCTTTTTTGATTCGTAATGAAACGTTGATGATTCTTTTTCAAAAAAAAAAAAAAAATTGAATGGTCAATATAAATATAACATATTTTTTATAATATATACATATGAATATTAACTAATTATATGATTACATGCTATTATGTTTTTTTTTTTCCATGCTATTATGCTAATGATAGTATGTTAGTTAACTAATATTAATATATTAGTTAATAGTTATAGTTATTTAACATTTTTTTTTTTTTGAAACATATGTTAACATATACTAAGTTTGTCTTTTGAAAAAAAAAAAAAAACATATATTAAGTTTGTAATATTAACAATATTAGTTAGATATATTGTTTTAACTAGTTAGAATGCTCTCCTCAAAAAAAAAAAAAATGTTAGTATGCTATTATTTATTATTAAGATACTAATTTATAATATAGATTGATCTAAATATCTAGATACTTAATTATTTTATTAATATAAAATTTGTATACTTATGTAACAATTGATATTATGTAATTTATATAGTATAATTTATACTTATAACTTAATATATATATATAATATATTGGAATTAAAAACTTATCATATGGCTTGTGAGATTATATATAATAAGTATAATTTATAAGTCATAATTTTCATAATTTCTAAGCATCTAATGATAATACTTAGATCATATGTTATGATCATATTCATATGATATAATAACTATATGATCATATGGTCCTATTATATTATATGAATAATATGATTAAGTATTTGAATTGTCATTAAATCATATGAATCATATCATTAAGTATTGATATTATTCATTTGTACTATTCAATATACATATAACCAATTAATTATTTGTACTTAATATATTTTTGACTTTTGTTACTTAATAAATAATATACTATATAACATTTTTTTATTAACATATACATTTATATTAATCTATATGTATATATTAATAAATATATACGAGTCGAGCCCGAACGAACGAGTCGAGCCTTATATAAGCTTATTCACGAACATTAACCGAATTGAGCCGAGTTTATACGAGTTTGTATAGTTTAATAATCGAGCCTAGTTTCGTGTTTACGAACTGCTTATATAATAACAGATTCGAGCACGAGTCGAGCTTAGTTGAGCCAATCCTGAGTATGTTTACGAGTAGCTCTGTTCGCTTACACCTATAGGCGGCCTTAAAAACTTTAAAAAATCACCTTGCCTATGTAAGAAGCATTACGTAGGCTTCCTCTTAAAAAAATCTCCTCTTAAAAATCTTCTAGTTAATTTATAAAAATAGGCTTCTTCAAATTAAAATATTGAATGCTTATTTAAAATCATCCATCAATTATTCTGTAAATCTTCAAAATAAAACTAAAGATTCTTAATCCTTGAAATTGAAGCTATAATTATCTCAATTACATAATATAATGCCATCATAATCTTAAAAACATATTTGCTGCTCAAACAGGTCACAAGTCCCACTTATTCATTCATGAATTATTAATTTGACTTTTCCAAAAAATTCTACAATTTAGAGAATAATTCTTAAAATTCATAAATACTACTTATCTTCAAAATTAAAAATAACCTTAGCGCTATAGAATGAAATTCGAGGTATTACATATTGACTTAAGCATCGGAGTGAGATCAGCTAGTTAGTACCCCCAATAAGTTCTTTTGACTATTTATTTATTTCGCGGCATTCGTATGAAGCACACGTTACCATACCGAAAACTATTCTAACACAACCTATACATACCCCCACAATCTATATATACCCATCTTTTAACAAATATTGAGCCACTTGATGTAGGCAAAAGGCAAATTAAGGTATGAATGACCGATGAAGTCATAACTTTTAGACACAAATCATTGATGTCTATTTATGTTGACTCGATCGACCACGTGGATGACCCCAAAGTAGTCTTATTTGGTTTTCTTTGTTCATCCACTAAACATTTGGACCTTGTGTTAATAAGTGTATAAGGTAGCTGCTCTTACCAAATTCACTTTCCAAATTGTTGCTTCATTAAACACATTATTCGTTATCTAATTAATGATCATCAGATGGGTAACCACCTGCCGACACGAGCAAATTAATTTACCTACTGTGATAATAATAAAAATTATTTTACCGAAACAAACTGAGCCTAAGAGACAACACATGTGTCTTGCCTTACTATTTGAAGAGATCTCAACCAATTTTTTTTTTATTAATTTAAATAACATTAGAGAAGAAGTGGCGTGGCATTTCTACCTTAAAGAAGAAAGTACTTAAGTTATATGAGGTTAAAAAAATTCTCCAAATACTCAAAAATATTTTGAAGCCTAATCTTCATAATATCTTGGTTATATCTTCTTTGATACGAAGTAAAGTTCTTAGTCACACTAGTTATCCAATTCTTTTCTTATTATTGTCCTTCTTCAAATAAAGCCAAAGGTTTAAGCTTTATTAAGTGACTAATTCTTCAAAACTTCAACAAAAGAAAACTCATCATATTATGCCCTTTTATAGACTACAATTTCTAATACTAAAGATTACTAATTAGACTCTTAATCCTTACTGAACAAAACAAGTAAAGACTCATATTAATTCTTTATTGGATAAGGAGTCTAATTATTACAAATAAAATGAATAAGAATTTTCTAAAAATAATTAATTTTAATCTCCTAATACATTATTAGGGTGAAAAATTCCTTAACACCCCCAAAAAACATAACATATTCATATATATATATATAATATAATATATATATATATAAATATATAGTATATAATATATATATATATATATATATATTGCTGTCCACCCGATATGTTTGAATGAACACTTCAAATTTTGACTTTTGACTGCTAGAACGGGCCGAGGAGGACACTCCTATATCATTATATAATGAACTAAAACTTTTTGAAAAGTTAATCAAGCTTCACATTGACATATACTTTAGAATCTATTAACTAAAGCTTTTAGTTGGAAAGCTAAGAAACTGTTCTGATATGACTATAAAAACTCAATGTTACATCATAAAATGGCATCGAGTAAATGTAACAACAGCCTGGCTGATGCTCAGTGCATCAGCCCAGGAACACATGAACAGTGAAATCACTGTTCATGGTGTCCTGGGCTGATGCACTGTAGCATCAGCCAGGCTGTTGCCATCAGTGCTCAATGGCATCATCTGAACAACAACATTTTAGTTTTACTTGTGGAAAGTAGAACTTTCACATTGGGCTCAAACAAAGCCCTATAGGAAAAAAAAAAATTTTAAAAACACTCCCCCAATCCCAATTCAACAAAATATTTAACTAATGTGAGTGAGTTGGT
>FXXK01002618.1:23689-49414 GCA_900184695.1 Betula pendula
GTGATTGATGTGATAAAGTAGAAAAAACATTGTAAATTTTTTATATCAAAAAATGAATTTTTTTTTAGTGAGTTTTTTTATTTGAGTTAGCAATAAAATATGATTGGTGTGATATAAAAAATGAAAAAAAAAAATTTAAAAAAGTTATTGATGAAATATTAAAAGCAAAAAAAGTTTAAATGTTTTGATATTGATTCTTTTAGTGGGGTTTGGAACAGCCCTTGCCAAATAAGCTATAGCCTTGTTTGGCAATGAATTTTTCAAACCATTCTACAAAAATTTAACTTCAAAACATTTCAACTTTTTGTCGCTTTCAATATTGTATTAATCATTTTTTAATAATTTTTTATATTACATCAATTATTTTTTATTATTATTCAAATAAAAAATTTATTAAAAATAAATTTTTTTTACTTTTTCATACAAAAAATTCACAATATTATTTTTACTTTATATTATATTAATAATTTTTTATTATTATTTAAAACTGAAAAACCTCAAAACAATTTACTAATCACATTAATCATGTCTATTATTAAATTGGCCAACAAACTTTGGTAAGTTGATAACTAAGGACAAAATTTGTTCTCTAATAATTAGCGCGGGTACCGTACCACAACCTGGCGGCACACGCTTACCTAACTCTCCAAAAAAGGGTGTGCGCTAGATCTGCACTAAAAACAAAAATACCTTTTCTTCTTTCTTTTATGTCTTTTTTGACGGATCAATAATAAAACAACGGACTTAGAAAAATTCAGCCACAAGCTTCATTCTTTTATCAATTATAATTTTTTATATCAAAAATATTGTAAAAGCTGTCATGTCAGCGCGAGTTTAGTTGTTGAATTTTATTTTTCTTGTGTTAAATCTAATAAAATTGCTTTCATCGCATCACAAAATTGAAATTGTAATATTATTAGAAAAAAAATTCTATATATATATATATTTTATCTTTAACTCATCTTTGTCTATATATATATTTTTTTCAAATTTATTATTGAATATATAAGAAAAAGTAAAAAAGTTGTGAATTTTTTTTTTAAGGATAAGTAAAAAAATTATGTTTTTTTATGAGTTTTTTATTTAAATTATAATAAAAAGTTATTGATGTAACATAAAAAATGAAAATTTATTAAAAAAATAATGGATGGAATATAAAAAATGAATAATTGACTTTTTTAGAAATATAAGGAGATGAAGAAAATTGTTTGTCAAACCTGGCCCACTGATAAAAGTTGAAAGAAATTTCTAAATGGCTATGTTAGAATATACGGAAAATACAATATATTTTTCGTATATTCCATATTTAGTTGATATTGAAATATTCTTTATTTAGGGTTGACTGTACTTGTATTTACACTATATCCTATAAATATAGATCTTTGTATTGTAGACAAATAAAATTAATGAGCACAATATATCCTTAAGGGTCATTTCGAGTGGTAGACGTAAGTGTTTAATATCAAACCACCTATAAGTCTCTGTGTCTCTTTTTCTACCTTACTTTCGCTAGATTTTTCATATATTCCAAAAAGCTAAGCGTAATCCAGAGGTCCAACAAGCGAATAATTATGGCAATGTTTGACAAAAGTCATGGTTTTACTGTTTATGTTTTTTTTAAAAAAAAAAAAAAAAAAATCAACTTTTTATATTCCATCAATCATTTTTTAACAACTTTTTTCTACTTTTCATATCACATCAAATACTTTTTATTATTATTAAAATAAAAAATTCACTAAAAAATAAAACTTTTTCACTTTTTCATACAAAAAAATTATAACATTCATTCTACTTTATATCACATCAAAAAGCAATGGGTGGTTGAGCCAGCCTGGCCAACAAGGGGTGGTTCGGCCACCCCATTTTTTTTGTTTTTTTTTTTTCAATTTTAAATTTTAGTTTTTTTTTTCTCAATACGTTTTCTTTTAGTTTTTAATTTTTTTAATAATTTTTTAAAATTTATGAAGGGTATTTTTGTCTTTGGAGGGTACATTAACATTGTTTTGGTAATTTAGAATTTTTACTCTTTACTCCTCTTTAAAATAATAAAATATTAATTTCTCTCTAACTTTTTTTTTCAATTTTCTTTCTTTTTCTATTTTCTTAAAATATATATTTAAACTTATTAAAAATAATAAATTTAATTATTTAATTTATTTTCTAACATACAATAATGACTATACGGACTCTGTCATTATATATATATATATAATTTGTTTAAATAGTTGAACATTTCAATCCTCAAATGTGATGGCTGATGTGATAGGCATTAAAAAAAGTAAGAAAATAGAAATTTAAATAAGAAAAAAAAAACAAAATTAGTATAATAATTTGAAGAATGTTACGCCTATGTAGAGTAATTCACGCTTACTATTACATTAAGAGACAACACATGTGCCTTGCCTTACCATTTGAAGAGATCTCAACCATTTAAATTATTATTTTTTTATTAATTTAAATAACATTAGAGAAGAAGTGGCGTGGCATTTCTACCTTAAAGAAGAAAGCACTTAAGTTATATGAGGTTAAAAAAATTCTCCAAATACTCAAAAATATTTTGTAGCCTAATCTTCATAATATCTTGGTTAATTATATCTTCTTTGATACGAAGTAAAGTTCTTAGTCACACTAGTTTGGTTCCTCAACCCAAATTGTAGAGAAGCAAAACAAATAAATCAAAACTCAGAAAAGGAATTAATCCACCCAAGAGATTAATTCAGTGTTAATATGTCACCACTCAAGGATAATTAACATGAGATAAAATGGAAGAACATGCAGTCTCACCACTCCATTTAAACTAGCCTAGAAAATACATAACAATAATAATAAGAAAAATCTTCTTCAAATAAAGCCCAAAGGTTTTAAGCTTTATTAAGTGACTAGCTAATTCTTCAAAACTTCAACAAAAAGAAAACTAGATCATAATTAATATGCCCTTTTATAGACTACAATTTCTAATACTAAGATTACTAATTAGACTCTTAATCCTTACTGAACAAAACAAGTAAAGACTCATATTAATTCCTTAAAATAATATGAATAAGAATTTTCTAAAAAGATTTAATTTTAATCTCCTAATAATATGCCAGGGTGAAAAATTCCTTAACACCCCAAAAACATAACAGATTCATATATATATATATAGATGCTGTCCACCACATATGTTTGAATGAACACTTCAAATTTTGAGTTTTGACTGCTTGAACAGGGGAGGACACTTTGATATCATTAATAATGAACTAAAACTTTTTAATAAGTTAATCAAGCTTCCAATTAGACATATATATTAATATACTTTAGAATCTATTAACTAAAACTTTTAGTTGAAAAGCTAGGAAAATATTCTGATATGACTATAAGACTCGAATCTTACATCATAAAATGAAATCGATCTTCAACAACATTTTTTTTTCTTTTTTTACTGGTGGAAAGCAATAAGCTTTTTTTAAAAAAAATAAAAAATAAAAAATTCTAATAAGGTCTGTTCTTAAATGTATAGAGAGTGTTGATAATTCTAATAAGACCCATTTGTTTTGTTCCTTTTGAACCAGTTGGTGGAAAATGTGCCTTTTTTACTTTTAAAGAACACAAGCTTCCGACCAACCCCCGAACTTTTTGATAAGTTAATAAAGCTTCATACAAACAAAGCGAGCTTGTATGGCAAAAGATTTTCTAAAATCTTCTAAAAAAGTCAACATTCAAACATTCAAACTTTTTTTACTTTAAATATTTCATCAATAATTTTTTAACAATTTTATTTTCACCTTTTATATCACATCAATTTTTTATTACTATTCAAATAAAAAAAAAAAATAGTAAAAAACAAAACTTTCTCACTCTTCCATAGAAAAAGTTCACAACATTTTTTTCTACTTTATATTAAATCAATTACTTCTTATTATTATTCAAAACTAAAAAACCTCAAAATCATTTATCAAACACAACCTATAAGCCTTTTTTGGCAATGAATTTTTCAAACTATTCTAAAAAAGTTAACATCAAAACATTCTATTTTTTTTTTTAATATTCTATCGATCACTCTTTAATAACTTTTTATTACTATTTAAATAAAAAACTCATTAAAAAAAATTATTTTACTTTTTCCCATAAAAAAATTATAATATTATTTTTACTTTATATTATATTAATCACTTCTTATTACTATTTAAAATTAAAAAACCCACCAAAAACTATTTACATATTAATCATGTCTGTTAGAAAATTCGCCAACGAACTTTGGTAGGTTGAATAACTAAGGACAAAATTCGTTATCTAATGATGAGCGGAGCGCGGGTTCCACAACACATGCACGAAAGTGACCGTTAAAAACAAAAATACCTTTTTTTGGTCTTTCTTTTTCTTTTTTCTTTTATGTCTTTTCGACGGATCAACAACAAAACAAAGGAGAACGACATATCTCATCCGCGGCCTTTTTCTTCTTTAATAATCTCGGCTATAGTCCGAAGATCACACCAGAAAAATTCAACAATTGCCAACCACATCACCTCATCAAAGTCATAATTAAGAATTAATTACAGAATCTTTAACCTTCATCGATCTTCTAAGGAAGATCCCTTTGTTTGTTAAACGGACTCATGTGCTTTTGTTTGGTAAATGAGTTTTGAGTTTTTGATGGTAATAAAAAGTAATTGATGTGATATAAAATGAAAAGAATGTTGTTAATTTTTTGTATGAAACAGTTAAAAAAAATGATTTTTTAGTGAGTTTTTCATTTGAATAGTAATAAAAAATTACTGATATTGTTAGAACAGTTTCCGGTATAATGAATACCAAGTATCGAAAGTGGGAGTTCCTGGGTATATTTCTGGTAATCTGCTTAGACAAAAGAGAAAAATCAGAGATCCTTGCCGGGAGTGTCCGGCGGGGGATAGCTCCGATGCCTAAGTCAGTAAGGCTTCCAAGATTTCTAAATTCAGATAATAGAGTATTCGTAATAAAATCACGTACCTTTCCTGTTTCATTCATCTTCCTTTTATACTTTCTTTTGGAGTGGTGTCTGAATCTTTTTCCTTGCCTTTCGGGATATTCCGAGATCTGGGCGTCCAATCAGTGATTTTCCGTTGCTTCCCGATTCTAGGCTATTTACTCTCAGAGAATACGCCATATCTGGGATATGGATTTGAGACTCTCATGACTCTCGATATTTCACCGAGAGTCTGTTGAACTGATCCGCGATATATCCGGGACGCGGATTTGGGGCCCTTTGGACTCTCGGTATTTTACCGAGAGTTGCGGGGCCTTGACCTATTCTTTTTTCTTGAATGGGCTGAGCTTGGACTTTATCTTATAGAGCCCACTCTGTTAACTCGTTCCGAACCCATTAGCCCATCTAGGAAATATTTTCCCAACAGATATGATATAAGAAGTAAAAAATTTTTGTTAAAAAATGATTTATGAAATATAAAAAGTTATAATATTTTGATGTTAAATTTTTTAGATAGTTTTGCAAAACGAACACTTCAAATTTTGACTTTTGATTGCTTGAACAGGGGAGGACACTTTGATATCATTAATAATGAACTAAAACTTTTTAATAAGTTAATCAAGCTTCCAATTGGACATATAATATTAATATACTTTAGAATCTATTAAGTAAAACTTTTAGTTGAAAAAGCTAGGAAACTATTCTGATATGACTATAAAACTCGAATCTTACATCATAAATGAAATCGATCTTCAACAACATTTTTTTTTTATTATTTTTTTAATTCTAATAAGCTTTGTTCTTAAATGTATAGAGAGTGTTGATACTTCGAAAGGGACCCATTTGTTTTGTTCCTTTTGAACAAGTTGGTGGAAAATCTGCCTTTTCGACTTTTAAAAAACACAAGCTAGCTTCGGACCAACCCACGAACTTTTTGATAAGTAGTTAATAAAGCTTCGTTTTCTTTTAAAAAAAAAATTATTTTATTTTCTACCCAATAAAGCTTCGTACTTGTGCGGCATGGGCTGGTTTGGCGATAGATTTTCCCCCCCTTCCAAAAAAAAAAAAGGGTTAATATCAAAATATTTTAATTTTGTTTATTTTTAATATTTCATTAATTATTTTTTAACAATTTTTTTCTTCACTTTTTTTATACAAAAAATTAACAACATTCTTTCTACTTTATATTACACTAATAATTTCTTATTACTATTCAAAATTTAAAAACCCCAAAACTATTTACCAAACACTGCCATAGAGCTTGTTTGGCAAAGGGTTTTCCAAACCCCTCTAAAAAAGTCAACATTAAAACATTCCAACTTTTTTTACTTTTAATATTCTATTAATAACTTTTTAACAACTTTTTTTTTTCCACTTTTGATATCACATCAACTTTTTATTACTATTCAAATAAAAAAATTTAGTAAAAAACAAAATTTTATCATTTTTCCATATAAAAAGTTCACAACATTTTTTCTACTTTATATCAAATCAATTATTTCTTATAACTATTCAAAACTCAAAAACCTCAAAATCATTTATCAAACACAACCTATTTATAAGCCTTTTTTGACAATGAATTTTCCAAATTATATATTCTAAAAAAGTTAACATCAAAACATTCAAACTTTTTTTACTTTTAATATTCTATCAATACTTTTTAATAACTTTTTATTATTATTCAAATAAAAAAATCATTAAAAAATAAAATTTTAACATAAAAAATTCACAATATTATTTCTACTTTGTATTATACTAATCAATTAATACTATTTAAAATTCAAACCCCCCCTAAAAAAAAAAAACTATTTACTTATTAAACACATTAATCATGTCTAAAGATGAGCGCGGGTTCCACAACACATGCACGAAAGTGACCGCTAGATCTCCATTAAAAACAAAATAACCTTTTTTTTCTTTCTTTTTCTTTTACGTCTTTTTCGACGGATCAACAATAAAACAAAGGAGAACGACATGTCTCCTCATCCGCGGCCTTTTTCTTCTTTAATAATCTCGTCTATAGTCCGAAGATCACACCAGAAACATTCAACAATGGCCAACCACTTCACCTCATCAAAGTCATAATTAATCATTAATTACAGAATCTTTAACTTTCATCGATCTTCTAAGGAAGATCCGTGACTTTTGTTTGGTGTCAACAAGACAAAGAAACATATCTCATTACAATGGACTTCTAAGGAAGATCCGTGGGTTTGTTTGTTAAACGGACTCATGGCTTTGTTTGGTAAAAAGTTTTTGACTGTTTGAGTTTTGAATGGTAATAAGAAATAATTTATGTAATATAAAATAAAAAGAATGTTGTGAATTTTTTGTATGAAAAAGTAAAAAAAAAAATTATTTTTTAGTAAGTTTTTTATGTAAATAATAATAAAAAGTTATTGATATAATATAAAAAGTGAAAAAAAAAAAAAATTGTTTAAAAGTGATTTATGAAATATAAAAAGTTATAATTTTTTGAAATTAAATTTTTTAGATGGTTTTGCAAAATCTATTGCCAAATGAAGTCAAGAGGATGAAGAAAATTGTTTGCTACACCGGTGTGGTAAAAGTTGAAAGAAATTTTTGAATGGCGGTCCTATTTGAGATTGAGATTTAAAAAAAGTGCGATTTTAAAACGTGATTTTTAAAAATGCAGTTAAATATTTGGCAAAATTGCAGTTTGGTCTCTAAAATCGCAGTTTATCATTTAAAATTATGTGTTTTAAAAAAAATACATCTTTACATGCGATTTGAAAACACAGAGTTTCTGCTTTTTTAAATTGTAATTTTTAAAAAATGCAATTTTCAAACGATCTATTTTTTACGATTTAGTTTAAAATCACATTTTTTGTCTAAAAAATCGCAATTCTAAACAAACCCTTAGTGTGAATCCTGAGGTCCAACAAGCGAAATGTTCTAGAAATTGTACCTTCTATCAAGTGGGGTCTTGAGGAGAATTTCAGACACAATCACATGCTAGGCCACTGACTTTTTATTGACCTGCTATGGGTGGTATCGATCTAGGTTAAATTATCACTTTATATATATTATATATATATATATATATACATATATATATATATATACTTTTTATTTTGTGTGTACATCCAAATAATAGGTAGAACATTTTTAATTATAATAAATATAACTGTAGGCTAGAATTCAAATTCTAAAACATTGTTCATATAATATATTAGATAGTCAATTATCTTAAAATTTTAGATTTATTAAAAAAAAATTAGTTTTTTAGTAAATACATTAACCATCTATGTCCTCAGAAAAAAAACTCACCTAAGAAAACAAAAAAAAAAAAGAAAAAAAAGAAAAAAGAAGGAACATCCAAACAAGTTGAACAACATTCACTTGCACGAGCAGTTGGTCGGTGCGACAAATAATTTTTGGGTGGGGCTGCCACATAGAATATTAATACAAGTCATATCATCAATTATAATGATTAATGAGGTATATATATTCAAGGTTTGAAAAGCATTATCCAAAAAAAAAAGGTTTTTAAAGCAAAAACCTGGTTGGCAGCTATATATATATGCATTAAAGTCACTTTCAGCTCACCATTTTAACGGTTAGTGTTCTCCACTTTAAGCACATGTAACGTAATCTGCATATTCTTACATGAATATGTATTAATATATTTTTTCTTTTCAAATTTATAAGAATATTTGTGTTTTATTGTGTAATTTTTATAATTATTTTTATCTTTTTGTTGGCCTTAAAGAGACATTGACATTTATTGGTAGTTAGATGAGACAATGATACAATTAATAGTTGGGGAGCACATTGACGATAGAGTAGTTGCTTGAGGGGTGTATGTATACTTTTCCCTAGATTATGAGCGAATCCATATACATGAAATCACTTGTTTAAATAAATTTTGAATATTCTTTTATTTAATCAGTTAAGTAGGTCTTATATAGACTTTTTGACAGCAAAATACTAAAAATCTAAATTCAATGGTATGCCCCCCACTATCTCAGCACGCCTCCAAATTCATTGGTATGTTTGGTAAATGGTTTTGATTGAGGAAAATATGAAAGAATTGATTGATGTGATATAAAGTATAATAAAGTTTTAAATTTTTTGTAAGAAAAAAGTTAAAAATATTGTTTGGTTATGTATTGAAAGAACTTGACTTTTTTTAAAAGAAGCCTAAAAGTTGATTGAGAGGTTTATCAAACAAATTCAAAGGTTGATTGTCAATGTCACATCAGCATACTAGGATAGTGATGTAATATATATAATTAGGATTCCAATAACTTTATTCAAAATAATTCTATTTACTTGAAATAAAAGCTAGCTCGTTCTAACTTTATAGAATCAAGAGCAAAATACAAAAATTAAATTGAATGAATAAAAAGTATAGAAATCGATGGATGTGATCCCCATATCCATCCATGTCAAACTATATAGTGGGGTTAGGTGGCTTTATGAACTTTTTGAGCCCTATATAACCCCCCCAACCCCAAACAAAATCTCATTCAAATATTCACAATATCTTTCAACGTATTAATATCAGAGTGAGTGATCTATTTTTGCCTCACACTGTATTTATAGATGATGGCCTTTTTTTTTTTTTTTTTTTCCGTTGTTTAGTTTTATTGATTTTTTTGTTTGTTTTGCTCCTCTGTGTTTTATTTTGTATACTTCATGTATGCTTAAGGCTGCATTACATGTTTTTTGAGTTGTTCTTATATATATATATATTTTGATAGAAAACTCTTTTTTTGTTTTTGGTGATGACTTTACATTCTTTCTAAGTTTATGCTGGACAAGGTCCGATAGTCCGAGCTCCAAGTTGTGCTGGTCGTGGATCCACAAAAGATTCAACTAAAGATTCCTAGTATTATAATATTTATAATCACCTAATACATGTCTCACTGTATGTGATTTTCTCAATTTTTGAAGTTTACCTTTTGGTTCGTACGTAGTAGTTTGACTTGCAATTTGTGTATAGATTTGAAGGAATAAAATGTTGATTGCAACAGTACGTACGTCGTAGTTGAAAAGTTAAAAATAGAAAGAAAACGTTGATATTCAAAAAAGCACATTATTTATTACTTTGTTTCTTCTGATTAATTAGCTTATTAATTAATTATAGTTGTATCTGGCGCGCAGAAAACGAATTGGAGCATGGATGTATGTGGGGATCATGGGATCAGAATAGCATGTCCGATATGTGTGCGTATGAATTTTGACTCTAAAGAGGTGTACGAGAGGAGGTTGACAGCTAATGACATGGAGACGGACCGCTCTAGACTTCCCCTAAGTGTGTCAGCTGCTAAAAGAATTTGTCCTGAAGCTTTTGTTGATCCTCCTTCAAATGAAACACGAGAGACTTATATTAATGGGGCTCTTAGTTTCTGTGACATTAACTTCAATCCCTTGCCAATGAGTTTCGAAAGAAGATCAGATAACAAATGCTATCTCTTCAGAGGGTGGAGAGAGTTTGTTGATCATCAGGCGAAGGAATTAAAAGAAGGAAGTGTTATCAAAATTCGTGAGTACACGTGCAAGAGAGGAACAGGACAAAGATTCTTCGCGATTGGTTGTGTGGAACTTTTCGGAGTATTCATTAGGTAGAATATTTGACTATTAATTGAGTGGGTGTGCTTAATTTTGTTATGTTTTATTTTGGTGCAATTGTTCGAGCTATTTTGCGTTTCAATTCCTAGTCTAAATTAATTAGTTGTCGCTTCCTTCTTGGAGTACATAGGCTTCTTTATGAAGTATGTGTAATGTACGTGTGTATGCAAGTGTTGTAAGAGCGACAATTAAGGTATTATAAAATCAAATGTTTGGATTTCTATGAGCAACTTAACACATGCACGTCGCTTTTCTTTTTTTCTTTCTTCCTTTCTTTTTCTTTAAAACGACCAAGTAATTACGTAAAATATTGTTCCTTTTTTTAAAAAAAATAAAAAAATAAAAAATTGGTACAATAGATATATATAAGCCAATAACCAGTGCATGAAAAGATTTGCTTCGGCCTGGGACCCATGCTTTCGTGCAAGTTGGTACAATATTAGATATAAGCCGATTATAACCAGTACTGCATAACAGTATCTTTAATTATCTGCTTAAAAATAAATAAATAAATAAGTCACTTTGGCTATCTAATAGCACACCTTCGTGATCACGACAACCATAATGTCTTTTCAATAACAGCTCCGCAAGTAAAGGAAATATATTTGTATGTCAAAAAAGACACCGAAACATATTATTGCATAAAGATAAATAATACTAAAATATTGAATTTTGTTCAACTTGTTCAAAAAAGAAAAAAAGAAAAAGAAAAATTACATGCCACATAAGACAAGTTAGTTAGAGTTGGATGATGCTTCCACGTGAAATATTACTCTTGCATAAAGGACAAAAATTTCTTTTAAATTAGATTGAAGATGACATGGGTTCTTTAACCTTTGAAAAAAATGTGTTCCTTATCACTACAACAATTAGAACAATTAATTAAATTTAGTTAATTGGCATGTTGAATATTCTGTTTGCCTTGAGACCGTGGATGAGACAGCTGTCATACGTTCTCCTTTGTTTTGTCGTGTCGCCGAAAAGACCAAAAAGAAAGAAACGTATCCAAAACTCAAAACTTTTAGACCTCAACTTGACACTATATATAAATTTTGTCGTCAAATTTGAAGACCATTATAACAAGACAACCCATAGTCTTTTTTAAAAAAAATTTATTTGTGGCACTATATATATATATATATATATATATATGGTTAGGTAATTTAATAGGACAAAACGTACTGCACGTGTTTAATGTTTTGATACACTATTTTAATCTCATTTAGGTTCATGCTTGAAAATATTTGCTTCGGCCTGGCACCCATATATATATGCTTTCGTGCAAGTTGGTAGAATACAGGGGCCGAGGGAAGGGGGTCGAGAGGGTCAAATGCCTTAATTACCCATTCTCAGCCACTCATCAAGGGCAAAAAAATTTCCGGAGGAGTCTAGGACTGGGATTCAAAAAGCACGCCTCTATATTTCAGTTTCTTGTTTCGTCATTGTTTGTGTTTCAGAGTTTCAGCTCTTTAGGGTTAAAGAGCAAGGAAGAAGATGACTTCAACCAAAACGTTGGGTCTAAGTTCTAACTTTTTTTTTTTTTTTTTTGTGGTTACGTCTAAGTTCTAACTTAAATACAAACGCAGCGTTTTAACATTAAAATTTCGGAGGTGGGCCGTGAGACTTGTGTTGCGTTTTAACATTAAAATTGCTGAGGTACGTGGGACGCGAGGCAGAGCTAGGAATTTTTTTTGTAAGGGAGTTCGAGCTTACTTGAATAAATAAATATATAGATACATATAGTTTTCTATTTATGTGTGTGCGTATTTATGTAAAATAAAAAGTAGACTAGTTCACTAGATACAAATCTGCTGTAATACATAGAAAGCATCTTTGACCAATTGATGATGACTTTGTACACACGAAAGTTAGGCAACTTTAACAACTATATACAATAGCAGTAGCTTTACCTTTAAATTTTTTTTTTAAAATAAAAAATTTTAAGAAACAAAATTACTTTTTTTTTTCTTATTTAAATAAACTCCATAATAACATGACTTATCATTGTCATATACCGTTTAACCATTATTTTAAATAAATAATAAAAGAAAGAAAAAAATCAAAACAAAGTCATTTAAATATTCTTTTAAGTAAAGATTAAGAGTTTGAATAGCATATACTCAACTTGCGTTTATTATATATAAAGTCATAAAAGATATATATAGAATGCTTTTTAACTGGTTAAATATGAATGCTAACCTTTTTGTCTACTTTTAGTAAGGCATTATAAAAGATAAATTAGATAATGCTTTATTTCTTGATCCTTTATGATTGCAAGCCTAACATTAATGGACTATAGGTCACATGATTTCCTCTCTCATCTAATACAAGCAACCATGACAATAAAAATACAAATGTAATTACGTAAATGCACATGTTAAAAATAAAGAGGATTTGATTTGAGGGACAATATGTGTCATTAAAGAGTAAGAACTAATGTTTGGGGGATCCAGTGTAGCAGGTGATGCTCATAAAAATACATGATTATTTTTTATTTTTTATATAACTTTAGGGGTGCTATGGACCCCACCCTTGAATGTAGCTCCGCCCGGATAACTTGTATGGCTTTTGAGATAATTTAAGGACAAGGCTAAGGCTTATACCGGACCCTTTAATTTTTATTCTTTAGCCTTTTTGTTTAGAGAGAACTTCTTTGCTAGGCGCTAGGTTTTTCTGCTTTTTATAATGGTCCTACGCGGCTTTTTACTTTTCTTATGTGATATCTCAATAGTTGCTAGTTGACAAATAAAGGAGTAGACTCATTTGTTATTGAAGGGATTATAAATTAAATAAAAAAAATGAAGAGAAATTATAAGGTCATGTGAAAGATTACAATAGTGCATATAATCAAGCTTACAATAAGACAACTGAATACATTAACGCTATGCATGATAAAATAAAATTGTAAATTATATTTATATATTTTTAACAATAATTAAATTTTGTTAAATTGTATATTTCTTTTATTAGTTATGTTTTTTTAAAATTTATAATTAATTTTTATTCAATTTTATTTTTTAATCTTAACCCTTTTAAACTAAAATTCTAGCTCTACCACCGCAGGTAGAATAGGTATAAGCCAATAACCAGTTCATAACAGTATCTTTGACTATTTGCTTAAAATAATAATAATAATAATATTTTTTTAAAAAAAAAAGAAAAAGTGGCTTTGGCTATCTAATGGCAAACCACCACCATAACGTCTTTTCAATAACAGCTCCGCAGGCAAAGGAAACATATTTGTTTTTTTTTTTTTGTGATTAAGGAAACATATTTGGAGTTGCAAGGGACTTTTATTTGTGTTTGTGCGTGTGAGTCAAAAAGGCACCGAAACATATCATTCCATAAAGGATAAAGATTTATTTCAAATTGGGCTGGAGATCAACATGTGTTTTTTAATGTGAAAAAAAAAAAGAAAAAAGAAAAAAGAAGTGTTCCTGCCTGATCACTATAACAAAAGGAATAAAAGAAAAAAAAACCTAGCTATCACACCTCTGTCATTTAGTTCCTTTTTCACATAACGAAACTAAGTCATAACATCTTTAGAGTTTCTATTCTAACAAGAATAAGATATTCGAATTTTAAAACTTTATGTCTCACTAAATATTAATCGAAAATATATAATAGTTAAAGCTTGTGTGCGTTCGATGTGAAAAAACTTGTGTACATCCGATGCGAAGAAGCCAAGAAAAGATATGTCATTTAGTTGTATTTTTCTACAAAACGAAACCAAATCATAACACCCTTAGAGTTTCTATTACAGAAAGAACGAAAGATTCGAATTTTAAAACTTTTTGTATGTCTTACTAAATTTTGATCGAAAATATATAATGGTTAAAGCTTGTGTGCATCCGATGTGAATAAGCCTAGAAAAAAACGTCTGTCATTTGGTTTTGTTTTCCACATAACAAAACCAAATCATAACCCCTTTCGAGTTTCTATTCTACCAAGAATGAGAAATTCGAATTTTAAAACTTTTCATGTCACTTAAAAACTATCGAAATTATATGGGAAAATTTCACTTATCCATCTTAAATTGTTACGACTTTTGCAATGTTCGCCTCAAACTTCAAAACCTCTCAATTTAGTGTATCAAACTTTTAATTTTTTTTCAATATTCTCCTTCCGTTAGGATTTTCTGTTAAATCATAACGGAATTGTGTTAACTGACCTAAATACCCTTAATTTTTTAATTTTTTTTTTTTAAAAAGTGACCTAAGGTTTTGTGACCCAGCGTGGGTCACGACCAAACCCATGGCTGTGGGTTTGCTGACCCACGTTTAGGTCAGACCCAAACCCATGGAATTTTTTTAATATATATATATTTGAAATTAATAATAAATTTGTAATTTTTTAAAAAAGTTATGGGCATAAAAGTCATTTCACCCCTTTAACCGTCTGACTTTACAGAATTGGCTAATGGAGGAGGGATATTGAAAAAAAAATAAAAAGTTGGATATACTAAATTGAGAGGTTTTAAAGTTTAAGAGGGACATTACAAAAGTCATGACAATTCAGGGAGGTAAGTAAAGTTTTCCCAAATTATAATCATATTCATATGAGTAATGCTACATGTTGAACTTTGTTGTCTAACTCCATCCAACTTTATATATGTGGATAAAAATGAACTCCACAAATGTAAAAACAAACTCTTTAACAGATGAATATTGGATAGGATTTTACCCTGCCACCCCCTTTGGCAAAATAGGGGGTGGCTGAACCACCCCTATAGTCCTTTTTGGCCAAAGGGGGTGGCTTCTTGGTTTTTTTTAATTTTATAATTTTTTATAGTTTTAAATTATTTTTTTCGAATTTATAAGGATATTTTTATCTTATTGAAATTTTTTTTGGGTCATTTTTGTCTTTTTGCTGATCTTAGGTGGACATTGACATTGTTATGATAGTTTATGGGGGACATTCACACAATTAGTAGTTTAAAAAAGACATTGACAATGAGATGATAGTTTGAAGAGTTACGTGTACTTTTTCCTAAATATATTTTAAAGTAGAAGTTTCAAGCCCGAAGGAATTAAAATATTAAATGAACTTTTTCAGTCCATTTTTTTTTTTTTTACAAACTCTAGTAAACATATAAAATTTTACATTATTTAGAATATCCATTATATTATATTAGCAATTGTTAAAGAATTGTGTTATTTACATTATTAAAAGACATTTTTTAATATTTTCCATCAAAATTAATGTCTAACTGGGAAAAGGACTTAAATTTAAAACCTAAAAGCTTTAGACGTTTTTTTTTTTTTTTTTTGGGGTAAGTTGTTTTGACGATTCAATTTTGTCAGTGTATTTGCTCTTGATCATTGTATAAAGTTAATAAGTGATTTTTGACCTCGATTTATTGTTAAGCCTTTTGTTTTTGGATTTTGCCAAAACGTGCCTAACACGAAAATTCTTCAACCTCTAACAATTAGAACAATTAAATTTAATTAATTGGCATGTTGAATTTTCTGGGTGCCTTGAGACAGTGGATGAGACAGCTGTCATTCAATCTCCTTTGTTTTATTGTGTCGTCGAAAAGACCAAAAAGAAAGAAACGTATCCAAAAATAGGCTATGATTGGTAATCACTTTTTTCTTTTTTCTTTTTTTCTTTTAAAATTAACACTACTTTTAATATTTTATTAATTATTTTTTAATAATTTTTTTAAATTTTTTATATCACATCATTAATTTTTTATTATTATTCAAATAAAAAATTTATTAAAAAACAAAAATTTTTACTTTTTTATACAAAAAATTTAAAATATTCTTCCTACTTTATATCACATCATTTATTTTTATTACCATTTCCAACAAAAAATAAAAAAAAACTCAAAAGAATTACCCAAGCAAAGCCTTGAAACTTTTAGACCTCAACTTGATATATGTCTCAAAGAAGAGGAGACATCTCTTCCTACAGTAATATAGTACGTCTCAATGTTTTTTGACACACAAAAATAGAAAAAAAGAAAAAGAAAAATGTCTCGTGCATGTGTTGCTTCTACTTCTAGAAGTCCAAATATTTGATTTTATTTTTGACCTTCTCACTCTTAAGTCTGATCAGTTCAAAAGATTTTTGAGAATTTGCAAATTTTTCTTTTTTTTTTTTTTTACACTCATTTTAATATCTCGACTAATCAAAATAACATTAGTTATAGTCTCTCCCTTTACTCACTCCCTCATTTCTTCATTAATTATATATTTGATGTATGTTATTATCGTAGATATTACCTGATGAGGTGTTTGAATTATCTCATTCATGTTGCCATCATGTTCTTGTACTGCCGACATCCATGGATACACAAACTATGAGGAATGCTGGAGGGCATTCTGCTGTCCCTCCAGCATCCATCTTCCCCTCAGTAGAATTTTATTTTTTTATTTTTTAATTTTTTTTTATTTAATCCACTGAGGGGAGATGGATGCTGGAGGGACAACAGAATGCCCTCCAGCATTCCTCCACAAACTATAATGTTGAATATTTCATGTGCTCGTAAAGAGGAATGCTGGAGGGCATTCTGCTGTCCCTCCAGCATCCCATTTCCCCTCAGTGGGTTAAATAAAAAAAAATAAAAAAAAATAAAAAAATAAATCCCACTGAGGGGAGATGGATGCTGGAGGGAAGCAGAATGCCCTCCAGCATTCCTCGCTCGTAAATTGCCCGTTTGCGTCATCTTTTTTATTTTTTAATTTTTTATTGTAGTTGGAAAAAGAGCCATCTTTTGTTGCATGTCAATCCATCATTTTCGCAGTGCCTTAATTGTCGTTGATTCGTGAGATTGGTGTGAGTGTGTGGCTTGATTTATTTATTATTTTTTTATTTTTTTATTAAGGAACTCCAACACAAATTCAAAAAAGTGCCCCAACTATTGTTAAATGATTAAGTAGTGAAATTTTTTAGTCTAGCTGATTTGTCAACCAAGCACCGTTTACCATTCTACAGTTATTACCTTAGTAATTTTATTTTATTTTTCTAATCAAATTGAAAAAGGGTTGCAAATAATCAAAATTTGGCAGTGATAACTGCTGATGTGCCAAAAAAATCTCAACCGTTAAATTCTAAACCAATAGTTGAGATCTAAAAAAATGTATCCATATTTTATTCTTGCTAAACACATGTCAATTAATAACCACATGCTGGTCCAAAGCGTTGTCTTTTTTTTTTTTTCTTTATTTATTAATTTTTAAATAAATAAAAAATTATTTATTTAAATTCTATACAATAGTGTGATTATATTGCTTTTGTGAATCCTAGATTCTGCCATGATATCTGAACTAGATGACTGAACATTTATTCTGTAGTCTGTAGCATGTGGGTTTCCCTTTCAGAAGAATCCATCACATAATGTGATTCATCATGTTAATGAGTTTGTTATTAACACAATAACTAGACAATTCAACTTACTAGCTTCTTTGGTTTATATGATAGTTAAATTTTAGGATCAGCATTTTACTTCTTTAGTTAGCTAAGCATACGTCCTGAGTTCAATGGTCGAAAATTAAGAATAGGAAATGAATTTTTGACAGACAAAAGGCTGGCACACTATTTGTGGTTTACGTGAGAATGAATTCCAATCTTTCTCTTGTTTGAGACAAGCTGCAAATGGAGAATATAGTATTCCTTTGCAGGGAAAGAAATTAGCTTCAACCTTCCAAGATTACGTAGATCATTTTATTTGTCCCAATATCACAGCCAAGGAAAATGCTGCACATGCAAGTAAATGAAGATCAGTTCTTCATGTTTGCACCTGTTTTGCTGAAGAAAATTTGGTTCTGGTTCTTCGATATGACTAATTCTGTAACATGTATCTTGCAGGCCACAAATAACTATTGGCACTACCATGGTTCTATGCCACTGGTTATTTGTTCGGTGTTCACATGCTTCCCACTTTGTTGATGTTAACAAAATTTTTTGTCCTCTCCCACATGGTACAAGTGATTTGTGTGCTTCTAGAAAATTCATGCTCATTATTTGGTAAGTAATGATATTGAATGACTTAACTTTGTATGGAATCAATTTTTCCCTGAAAATGAATCCACAAACTTATAATGACAGTTACCGTACCACCAACCTTGTATAGTACTTACAACATAAGTCTTGGATATGGTTCATTTGGTTGATTATGTTTGTTCTTAAATTAAGTTTTAGGCACCACTCCCTATTGGATTCGCTGTGCTCATCGTTCACTTGGCCACAATTCCAATCACTAGTACTGGTATCAACCTAGCAAGAAGTTTTGGAGCTGCAGTGATCTACAACACTAAGTATATGCTCTCCCCTCTTCCTTTTGCTCATTATGTTACTCACTTTCAGTCTGTGATCTATATTTGTTAATAAATTAGGACTCATCATTATCTTTATGCATGTTTCAGTAAATTGTTTAGGATGGACCTTTTGTTGGAGCTGCCATTGCTGTCTTCTACCACAAATTCAATCTTGGAGCAGCAGCCATTAAGGCTTTAGGATCCTTCAGAAGCAATGCTTAAACTTTTCCCCCATAAATTCTCAAAGATGGAGATGGTGTTTCAAAAAGAATAACAATTGAGGAGTGCAAGTCTGCCTGAGATAGATTTGTGAGTTTCCCAATTGTTATGAGTAGAATTTGCAAAATAGATTAAATGATCTAGAACTTAACGAAATGATGTTTTCTTAGGAAAATTTATTATACTTTGGTGATTTGTGTTAAAATGAGTATGTTTCGGAATGAGTGCTATTTAGAACATTTATCTCCAGCAATGATGTTGTTTACTTCTAAAAGGATGGCTTGCTCTTTATAGAACAATTATGTGGCTCATGGTTTGGGTGATATAGCTTCCTTGATCTTAATGTTTTGAAGATTATGCTATAGAAGTGTTAGAAGAGAGATTGATTTTCATTACAAAAAATGTATAACAGCTATATATTTGCTGTATATTTGTTTCTCTCTACTTTAATCATGAGTTTCCCATTACTGATGGGATTGCCCCTCCTTTTAGCTTAGATTGGCTTTAACCTTAGGTTGAAGGTCATTTTCAGATCTTTGTAGTCAAAATTCATATTCCAACTCTCTGATTCTAAAATTGATTTTCCTCCTCCTCTATGTAAGGTGCTCCTTTGAAAAAGGAGTCTCTTGAAGAGAATCAACTCAAGAAAGTCTCTTCTCATTGCAGCTTGCAAGGGCTCGAGCGGCGGCAACCTCGCAACAGCTTCACCTTCAGGTTTCAAGAAGGGGAATGAGTAATTATATTAGTTTTCATCAGGAAATAGGCTTATTTTGTTAGGAAATAGGTTGCTATATGTATCAGGAATTAAGATCAAATTTCATAGAAAGTATAAGTGAAGAAGGCAATTGGATGAAATTTGGATGGCCAACTTTGAGCTATGGTAACATGATGGGTTTTATTGGTGGTGACATATTTAAGCTAAATTTTGGGTTGGTAGTGAAAATTCTTTAACGTATACATCTACAGCTCTCTGTGATTCCATATGTATTCCATATGCTATTCTTAGATCAAAAGTTATAGTAGCTTGAATTTTCTTTTGTCATGTCTTTTGATGTTCATCAAAATCCTATGATCACAAAGATACCTAATACAGGGAATCAAGCACGTGCCTTGCATGTGCTTCCCATTTATGTAAGAAGATAAGATTGTAAGAAGATAAGTTTGTAAGAGAAAGTAAAATCTCTTCTAAGATCCTTATGTACGTGCCTATAAATAACATCCCATCTCCTTAATTCCTCAAACACACTTCACTCCCTGCTACTTTGTTCAACCCATATCCTCTTTTTCCTTTTTGCTTCATATCACTGAGAGAGATGAGAGAACACTGTGAGAGAGAGAGAAAAAGATAAGGAGAAGAAGAAGAAGGGTGCTGGCGTGAATAGTAGCCTGAGGCCCAGGAGCGCAATTTTTACAAAGTAGCTCAGTGAGTTCCTTTTGTCATCTTCTTTAATTCTGTGTATGTCCCTTTTTTTAAATTATGTCGTTTAAGGGCCCAAATAGCTTAATTAAAATTTTAATAGGAGTTTTTGTATTTATTCTTTACATTTAATTAATGTTTAAATATTATCTCACAACACTTTGATATTTAAACGTCAATCTTTATACTTAATTTTACAATTATTACTTTTAAATACTTGTATTTACATTTGATTGACGTTTAAATGTTATGTCACAATTGGTTCAATGTTTTAAACGTCAATCCTTGCTTAAAATATAAAATTGTGACTTTTACTTAATCTTTATATTTGATTAAAGTTAAATATTATGTCATGACGCTTTAGTATTTAAATATTAATTTCTCTATCGATTATGCTTATGTCGTTATTTATATTCATTGTGGCAATAGCTAAATAATACTAGTTTTAGAATAATTATGTCACTCTAAAAATATAAAGCTGAGAGCCCAAAAACAACAAAAGTCTCAAAAAGAAACTAACATATATTATCTTGTATGAATATGACTTAAATGCAGGAAAAGAAGTACATGAATCTATTTAAGTGAAGAATAAGTATGGAAGTACTTACTGAGAAATGATATTGGTTTTAATAAGATGATCCTTGCTGATTTATTTATCAACTGTTTGATTATATTTGCATGAATATGATATTGCATGTTTTCTTATTTTTATTGTTGCTCCAAAACAGATCATAAAAGACATTAATATATTTTGGGTTTTTAGTCTCCAGACCGGTGGTTGGAGTCCCCAGTGCTGAAAGATAACAATAAAGTGGGTTTTAGTCCCCAGACTGGTAGTTATAGTCTCTGGTGCTGAAAGATTATATAATAGGTGGGTGAAATTCTCAGTCTGGTGGTTGAAGTCCCCAGTACTGCTAGTAAAGTGAGAACATGGGGTTGGAGTCCCCTATTAGCCGAGAGGTTGGAGTCCTCTAGAGTGATTGCATGAATAATATGAAAATTACATGATTGTCATTAATAATACCATAATAATCTAGTGACTTTTATACTTATTCAAATAGTAAAACTCACTTGCTTTCCTATGTAAATGTGGTAATGCCATATTTGCATAGACTATAATGTAGGATTGGAGGAAGAGGATCAGGACCCTCTCACAAGTTTTGATCAATTTTGATAAGGCTACTTGTTGCCTCATTATGATTATAGACATTACGTTTAGTCTATCTCTTGCTATGTATTGCTTTTCTATGACATGTATGAACACTTTTATTTATATTTGCTTTTGTGCTGTCTCTGTCGCTAATCTTTATTCGATGCACCTAGTGTATCTATTATGCAACCGCACAATGTTAATATTTATTTAAATTGAGGTATATTCAGTCAGCTCAAATATGTTATGTAAGAGTTATACTTATTGTTTTAAAGAAGAAAAAAATATTCCACTGTAATATTCTATCTCTGATGTCTTAACGTCAAGTACGAAATAAGAAATTTCCACTTACGTTTAATAAATTAAAAAGCGGAGCATCACAACAATGCTCTCGTATTATTATTCTTATCCCTTTTTGGTGGTTTTTGCTCCTACTTACTCTCAACTCTCTTGCACCTAAATAAAACTCGGTTTCACGAGAGAGTAATGCTATATAATATATTTTTATCGCACAATTTTTTTCTAATGTTGATGTGATAGTTTTAACAAACTTTTTAAATTTTTTTTTTGTTGTTTTTAAATAATGACTAATTTAACAGTTAATTAAAACTAACACGTCAACATTGTGGGATAAAAATGTAAACCTTATTTGGCAACCTATTTTGAGGTTAATTTTTCATTTTGATCGTGTGACAGAAATAAGTGAAATTTTTTTAGCCCTTCTATCACTTAAGTTGCTTTAGTTAAGGAACTAGGCACGACTTTTCAGAGTTCTTTCTCTTTTTGGTATTGTCTCAATGAGTTGTCTTCTCCATGGTTCTCGAGAAGTGGTCGAAATCCAGGCTTTTGACAAGATTTCCTGTCACACGTAGTTGGTACTTCTTTTGAGATTAGTTAACAGTGCACCAGGTGAAAATAGAAATGAATATTGTATTGCCAAACGGGGATGTCGTTTCTATCATTTCTAGCATTACTCTACACCAAAAAATTGTACGACTTCTCTCACCTTTTTTTGCAATTAAAACAAGATTAATTTAAGAAATTATATTTTTATCCCATAATTATCTCACAATGTTAATGTGCAAAATCAACAAATCTTTAGATTTTTTTTTTTTTTATTTAGAAAAAACAATGATTAATCTAAGAGTTAGTTGAGACTGTAATGTCAATATTGTTAGTCTTTGCATTTGTTGTGGATACTTCTCTTCGGATTGGAGTCCCTTGTTATGCATTCAATTGAGACCGTTTATTGCATTAAAAATAAAACAAAAGAAACAAAAAGCCAAAAAAAAGTTAAAAAGTGGTCAATGATTCTCCTAAGAAGGTGAGGGTTGGTTGGGGTAATCCAACCATCCTCTCACTCTCTTGAGGTGATGGTCGGCCACCTCCAAGAGAGTGATCGTTTGGGGTGGGTTGACCACCTTAAAGGGTGTTTCGGCCACACCTCAACCTTTTTTTTTGTTAAAAAAAAACTATTTAATGTTTATGTCACTTAATCCTAACCGTGCATTCAATAAAACTATTGGCCTATGCAATTCTTTAGAATTGGAGGAGACCTTAATTAACTTCACTTCCACTATTATTGTTTTTCTTTAATAGGTAAGAATTTGTTAAAGAAACTCAATAACAACAAAAAGGATCTACAAGTACCCCTCAAAACAAGATAGCCTAAAAGCAAAAAGGGGCTTATACAAACAAGTGCTTACATGGACGCAAATAATTAGCAAATAAAACTAAAAAAATTAATTAGAAAAATTCCAAGACCCAGCTATAGAACAACTAATACAAGAATTACGAACACCCTCGAAAGAGTTGACTTTGAATCTAACCGAAAACAAAACTTCTAAAATAATACACCCAAAATCTTCTCTAGAGCAATCTAGCATCAACGTTATTATTGTTATCTTTAACCTTTTCTGAACACTCCATTCTGTACATTAAGCAAATAAAGCTTGAGCTGATCCGTTCTGAAAGCAATCTGTTGGGAAATATTCCCTAACTCAATCGGTCCATACTATGGGGCATATGGGTTGGCCCGGTTGTATATGATTGTGAAGACTTGTTGACGAACCAAAGCATATTAAATTCTATAAGCCCGAGAAGGGTTGCCGGCCCAATATAAGGCCTTAATCAACTATGTGTCTCGGAGTCGGGGGGGTCTCCATCTCGGCATACGAGAAAAGTCTGATCCTAGAAATATCGTAACCTTATCATTGATATCCCGGAAGGATGAAGCATGATGAACTTTGCTCCGAAAATGAGTATTGATTAAAGTTAATGCTCATTCCGAAAATTCCAGGTAAGACCATATCTCCTTCTTCATATAAAGGAGAGTTCTATTTGAATTCCCATAATGAGTTATACTCGAATTCAACAATAAGATGTCTAAGTTGAAAGGGACATGACACCTATAAATAGGTCCATCTCAGGTAATAAACTAACTCTAATTTATGTGCTTTACTCCTAAGAATTATTATTTTAGATATTGACTTATGCATCGGAGTGGAATCAGTTAGTACCCTCAAGACTATTTGTTTGTTTCACAGTGTTTGTCTAAAGAACATGTCACCATACTGGAAACTACGCTAACACAATATATATATACCCATGAAAACGGCTTTGGAGGAAGAAATGAGCAGAGAGAGTGTAATATAATGTAGGATTTATTACTGCACAGTGCATATATTGTTTTGTAACAAATGTTGTGATCGTAAATACAAAAGTTACAGCTTTGTTTTGGATATCAATCAAAAGAGCTATCTGAATAATTTTCATACTCGTATGTTCCGGAGTCCATATAATTGGAAGTTTCAATCTTGACTTCGGATGACCATGATAATGCCGGTTTTTGTTTCAACGTGCCATAGTCTCCAATATTTTTTCAATGATGTATCAAGCACATAATTACCAAAATTCCAAAATACGCAAGAAGATTACTCTATTCATTGTGATTTCAAGTAAATTTCGGTTCATACATCTTCAGTAACAATTTTTAACTAAAAACCATAAAAGAAAGAATACACAGGAAAATTTATGTTCATATATCGCAAGAATATGCAAGAAAATTTCTTTTCCCGCAATCTAAATGAGAGTAATCAAGAGTTTACTAATTTGCACCGAGGGAGGAGACAAAATTTATGAAAGATGGGTGATGTTGATCTCTCCATGTGGTGCTCATCATATAAACCCGGGGGCCACCATAACCTGTAGTAGTCCAACACTGCGACAAATTCGTTCAAACTTCCAAATAAAAACCCAGCAGTTGTCAAATGAAAGGAAAGCATAACAGGTTATCAAAAGCATGAAATCTTATAGCTAACCATGTGTTCTTTAAAAGTACTCAACATCAATAGCACAAGTGGGCATCAAACACATCTGTCCAATGCATGTTCAAATCAAACAATTCCAGAAACATAAAAAGCCCAGATGAAAAGAAGGCCATATGTGATTGTTTCTCAATCAACAAAAGCGTATGCATGTGTGTAATTGAACAAAGATTCCACATTAATCGCATCCAACATCAGCCCTTTTATCACCCATAGATATCAAAAATAAAAATCAACACAAAATCTCCTCACAACGCCTCTTTTGGCCATTTCAGAAAAATTCGAAGAAATTTTTACACCCATATCCCCATTTGCTTTGGATTCAAAAAACAGTAAAAACCACCCAAAATTTCACAAAAGCATCAAAATTCAAGCACCCAGTGGATTACCCAAAGACAAATATCAATCTAGAATTCTACCCACAATCTTCCACGAAACAACAATCAAATCTGTTTGAAACACAGAAAATTACCCATTCGACCCTTTCACAACCAAAATACTCAACAACTTCCCCATTCGATAAACCCAAGAGAGAAAAACCATCAAACTTCCTTACCTCCTCCAATTTTCGGACACCCAAATATCAAAGGGAACCCAAATACAGAACACCCAACAAGCCCTTTCAGTTTCTCTGACTGAAATCAAGAGGACGTCTAGCACTAGAAAAGCATGGATTCTTAAGTTCCTAGAACTCCATTTTGGACCTCAAGAAAATTGATACTCGTATGGTCAGTATATCAAAAGGCAAAAAAAAAAAAAAAAAAAAAAGAAAAGAAAAGAAAAGAAGAAAGAAAAAGGCAGATCTG
>FXXK01002620.1:1155-15223 GCA_900184695.1 Betula pendula
AGAAAGAATGAATTGGAACAAAGATGTATGAAGAGTTTCTTTTGGTTTTATGGATTGAC
Source organism: Betula pendula (assembly GCA_900184695.1). Lineage (NCBI taxonomy): Eukaryota > Viridiplantae > Streptophyta > Magnoliopsida > Fagales > Betulaceae > Betula > Betula pendula. The sequence goes on from FXXK01002620.1 coordinate 1,215, forward strand.
AGTTCTTTTCCAATTCATTAAACGTCACAAGACTCACAACCTTGTCCCCAACCAGCTTGAATGGCCGAATGGATCCAAACATAAAAAAAAAACAAATACAAATTCCTACTTCTTATATCCATATCAACAACCTAAGTATATCCATATCAACAACCCAAGAAGAACATATACATACACCAAATTAATAAAATTTGAAATTAGACCAACTTTATGTTAGCCTCATCTAAAATAATAAAAAACCAAATTTGGCCATCTGAAGAAGAAAAAAAGCCAATCAACCATTCGGCCTCCACCAATTTCTCAACCAATAACTCTTTTCCACCATACGCCCAAGGTAGAGAAGAAAACCCATCTACTCAGAAAATCTACAACCAAAAAACTTGTTCCACAACACCACAATCGAAGATGGTGGTGGGGCTGGGTCTTTGGGGATGGCGGCGCTAAATCGGTGGCCCGTGCTGTCACCGTCAGTCGCTTTTCGTCGCAGACTCACAGGGCGGACGACCGCCGTCGCACGGTGGAGAGGAAGGAGAGAGAGGGCAGACGGGTCGGAGGCCCCGGATCTGGACCGTGGACCGCAACGCTTGGCCGTCCAGCAGTGGACGGAAGCTCTGGGCTGTCAGAGGGAGGCGGCGCACGGTGGAGAGGGAGGCGACGCAATGGAGTGGAGAGGGAGGAGAGAGAGAGAGGGGAGGGAGGGGAAGAAATTTTTGGGGGAAAAGGAAGACTAGTCGAGTCAGTTTTTGAAATCCAAAAAAATTAATTTTTTTTTTTTAATGCTGGTTAACCCGAGTTGGGTTAACCAGCAAAAGTGTTGATGGTGGCATGTATTTCAGCCCTTGGATTAAATCCAATGGCTAGAATTTAAGAATATGAGTTTCTCATATTCCCCCTAATATGAGGGGATCCGGATCCTTGGTATTGATTGCAAATTTGAATTGTTGTTTGGCGATGGGTAGAATTGTTTGTTTGCGGTGTTTAGTATGTTTGGTAAAGAGTTGGGTTGGTTTTTGAGTTTTTAAGTTTTGATGTGATATAAAGTATAAATAATGTTATAAATTTTTTTATATAAAAAGTAAANTCTAAACAATGCTTTGTCGTCAAACACCTCGTTTTCTGTGACCAGTAGGTTCCCTGAAAATGTTATGTGCGTCTGTGTCGACAAATCGCAGTTGTTTGATCAATTGATGAAAGTGTTCCGAGTGCTTGCGACCCCACCCAGTCTGTTAACTGAGGCGGCCATTAAAGACTATTTTTCCGCGATAGCACGCATGCGTGAGGTGATTGATGATACCACAGTGGGAGGACAACGTATAGTCTTCTGTAGAGAAACTTTTGAGAGGGAGTTTATATTGTATTGGAGTTGATTGCAAATTTGAATTGTTGTTTGGCGATGGTTTATAATTGGTCACCTCAGCTTGAGTTGTGTTGTTTATATGTCGATGGGTAGAATTGTTTGTTTGCGGTGTTTGGTGTTTACTGTTTAGTATGCTTGGTAAAGAGTTGGGTTGGTTTTTGAGTTTTTGAGTTTTAATATGATATAAAGTATAAATAATGTTATAAATTTTTTGTATGAAAAAGTAAAATAATTTTATTTTTTAGTAAGTTTTCTATATGAATAATAATAAAAAGTTGAAATGTTTTGATGTAATTTTTTTTTTTTTTGGTTTTAAAAACTATGAGTAGAACCCGTTGACCGTTGTCAAACAACACCCTAGATGAGTCATAAACTCCACAATTGAAATTAGCTTATGGCTTTTTTTAGATTTTTTTTTTATTTTAAATATATGAAATTAAATTATTTTTTGTTTTCGTATTCAAATAGATAGATTGGTTCACATTTTGTTAGAGTGCATGATCCAAAGAGCTACTACTCTCTGTCTGGCTTGAAAAACTGATATTTAACACTTCTGTTGAACCAAGATTTTTTTTGAGTAATTTTGTAATGGTACTGCTCAATCACTTATTTTTATGAATAATTTTGTAATGGTACTGCTAAATTACTTTATGGGTTAATATGATTGATCGGTACGTACTTAGTAACGTTAAGATTGAGATTGAAATCTTGCTTAAGATGAATCTATTATATGTTTATAACAATGGGAATTGTTGCGTGATCGAATTCAAAAAAAAAAAAATGAAAAAAAAAAACAATGGGAATTGAGTTAATAAATTGTGAACATAGTTTGTATGAAAAACATACAACAAAGTGCCTATGAGGCATTGACTTAACAAATTCGTACAACCAGAAGATTGCTCAAAACAAACTTAATTAAGTTGAAGGAAGAAGAATAAATAAGCATTTATAATCGTTAGAAAATAAATTTAGGGTACGTTTGGAATTGCGATTTCGTAGATAGTAAGTACGATTTTAAACCAAATCGCAAAATTGAATTGTTTGAGAACTGTGTTTTTAAAAAATTTCGATTTGAAAATGCAGAAAATTTGCGTTTTCAAATTGCAGGTAAGGGAATATTTTTTTTAAAAACGCATAATTTTAAAGGTTAAACTGTGATTTTAAATATCAAACTGTAATTTTACTTAACGCTTAATTACGTTTTCAAAAATTACATTTTTAAATGGTTATTTTTAAAATCACACTTTTTAAAATTATAATTTCAAACAAACTCTTAGCGGACCAATTGCCCTCAGTGAGCAGCAAATATTTAGACCATGTATCATGAAAAACAGTTAAGCCTAGCAAGGAATGTCGGTGCCTGTACTGCACTCTAAAATGTAAGCATTTGAAAGCCTGTGATCACTGCCACCGACTATGTCTCTCCCCATGTTTTTCCCAAGAGTTTACACAATAATAATAGAGTAATGATAGAACACAATTTAGACTAAAAGGAACAGGAGCACATACCAAAGAAAAAATTGATTTTGATGCAAGAAATTTTTTTTTAATAGCATGTGACTGCCATGTATATGGTATGTGCTACTGTTCCTTTCAGCCAGAACTGTATTCTATCATTACTCATAATAATAATGAGATTTGGTACAAGCCGAGGTGTAAATTAAATTTTTGATTTAATAATTGGGTATCCAAAAATGTTCTCATTATTATATCGGTAAATGTATATTACAGCCCAGGCTGATGCACTGTTGCATCAGCTTGGGTCTGTGATAGTGGGTCCCACAAATAAAATATATATATATATATATATTTTGCATGTCCAGACTAATACACTGTTGCATCAGCCTGGACTGATGTATATCACGACCCTTATTATATATAGTATCCGATTATCATTATTAAATGATAACCATATATATTTCACTGGATGTGCTTTATACAAGATGACAATAACTTTAACCCACCATCTAGAGAGAAATTACAAACAAACCATTTGGGTATATATGGAAATGACTTAAAAGTGCTTACGAATGGAATGGACCATTTCATTTGTCGGGATGCATAACCTTTTGGACGCGTATTTTCATCATGTGACTATTGTGTTGTCACATCATGAAAGAATTCTGAACGTTACTTTTCAAAAGATCAAAAGCATTTCTCTAAATTACGCATATCTTATTGGTTTTTTTTTTTTTTAACATTTTTAATTTTTATAACGTCTTTTAATTTATTATTGGAATTGTAATGTCCCAAAATAACAAATATACTTTTCATAAGATAAAAGCATTAAAAGAAATTATTTTTTAAGAAACTTTTTACCTTTTTTTTTTTTGTTTTAAGCTTTTTGTTTTTTTTCATTTTTGCTGAATTTTTTTAAATAAATCATGGCAACAAATTTCCTATAACATATTTATTTCTCGAAATATAAGAAAAATTTTAAGAACACCATTAAAAGTAACCTATAGCAACTTACCTATTGGTTCCCTAAACCTTAAAGCACTAACAGCAGATACCCAATCATTTTTTTCTAAATTTATGAAACAAAACTATTTTTTATTTTTTCTATAAAAAAGTTCAACAATATATTCTCCTATCTTTCTCCACATCAATTAAATACTTTTTTTTTATTTTTTTTCTTTCGTTTTTGTTATTTTATTGTTTATTGGGTAGCGTGTACTTTAAGATTATAATAATTCATTGGAAAGCCACAAAATGGTTTATGGAAGGGAACAAGCCATTACGGTATCTGTCGCAGGTGCCTTTTTGTAATTTTTTTTTTTTCAAAATTTTCTGATATTTAGGGAAGGGAACAAGCTTTAAGGTATATGTTGCTAGTGCTTTTAGGTTTGATACAGTTGAACCCAATGTATAATAAGGTAGCCTTCATTTTTTATTATTTTAATCCAAAATATATCTCTCTTTTGTCTCCTCTCTTATTTTTGCCTTTCATTGGAGACTGTGTTGAAATTTTGTAAAAAAGAATGAGAGTAAATAAAAAATTGTATTTTTTTAATAAATAATATTTTAATAATATAAAGAAAAATAAATGAAGCTATTATCGAGTGTATTTAAATGAGAAAGCAAAAAATAATTTTGTTTATTAAGTTTATGAAAAATCAAAAGAAACTCTTGTGAATGCTATTTTTTTTTTTCTAATTTTGTGAAGGCTAAACTAAATGCTCTTAGAGAACGATTTGTGGTAAAAGGTGCTCAACACCAATTAATCATTTTTTTCCCAAAATTAAAACCAATCCAAATGACGCATCTCTTGTTTGGTTGTGCATCTACTTTTATTCTTCTATCATTTTTTTATTTTTTAAAATTACTATTAAATTGATAGTCTCTATGTAAATTTACATATGAAGATCGTATATCTAATAATAATTTTAAAAATTAAAAAGATAATAAAAAGAAATGTAATATTTCTCAAACGGATAAAGGTAGGTTGTGCATTAGTTTAAATTAAATGTTTTTAGTAACTTTCACAGACGATTGAGCTATCATTTTTAAGTATTATTTTGATATGATATGTGAAAGTAATTCTAAATATTGTCTGAGTATTTTTTATTTTAAAAATAAAAATAAAAATAAAAGTATAAAAAATTAACAAACAAAAACCATTAAATTTTAATTTTCCTTTGTGCGTCAGTGTAGGCAGCTTATTCAAAGATGGACAGCACACGTGACTCTGTTTCGACCGAGAGAAATGGGATCTGGATCGATATCAGGCACTTTCGAACTTTCATGAATAAGTAAAAGCTGAAAAAGCTGAAAAAGCATTGTTAGTAGAAGAATCTTCCTAAAATAGAAAAATTAGCAAGAAGACACAGAAAAGAAGAAGAAGTTGTTTTGTCCAATAATTGTAGCCTCCATCACGTGAACAAAAATTGTTGTCTGCTTATGCGAGTGGTCTACCAAGCCTGACAATATCCAACCAAAATTGTACCAAAAATGATTTTTTATTTTTGTTTTTTTATTTAAATAAGTTCTTCAATAATTTTTTTTATTCTTTTTTATATTATTTAAATATTTTTTAAATTAAATATTAAGAAAAAGAGAGGAAAAATAAAAATTATTTAAATATTGTTTTAAACAAATGTTAGAGGAAAGTGATTTTTTTTTTTTTATATAAAAATAATATTAAGGAATCACTTTTAGGTTATGTTTGGTACGCGGAATGGCTATTCCAAGGAATAGCCTTTATTAATAATAGAATTAGTAGAATGGATTAGCCTTGAAATAACCATTCCGATAGCCATAATGAAATGACTATTTATTCAATTGAGAAAATAGTCATTTTTATCAAATTTGATAGGCTACTTGATAGAGGGGTGTCATTAAAAAAAAGCTAGGTCTTTGCTTGTTTTTCAGATGAGACAACCTAGATATTTACTTGACAAACGATAAAAACCCAGAGGGTATTGCCCAACAAAAAGGATCCTCTCCATTGGCCAAACCCCCCATCCCCCCACACTCTATAAATACCACTTCTCCCATTAAATCAAAACAATTTTTCATACATCAAAACTTCTTTTTCCACCGAGCTGAAACCAAACCCCAATTTTGGGATGAAAATTGATCGAAGCTGGAAAGAGTTGATTAGGTGAGACAAGAATGATTTCATTCGGATCCCTCATGATTAGAATGAAATCATTCTGTCTTACCCGATCGCGATATTTCCACCATGCCATGTTTCTGGTTTTTGCTGACTGCTATCCTTAATTTAGTCCTGATCAGTTATAGTATGAAAAGCTAGATGCTCTTTAAATTATTATTTACTCTTTTTGAATCACCGTTGCGAGATCTAATAGATATGGTTAGCCCTTGTTATGGACATCCTTTGCAGATAGAGTTTTTTAGGTCCTTTCGGTGGATTAGGTTGAGCTCTTTCTGTACCGTATTACATGAATTATGTACGGTGGATTTTGATGACTGTTACACGTTTTCTGCAGCTCGCAAGAATCTAAACTATGCTTGGTCGTCACACTTCTTGTTTTCTGAGATCAGTAGGTTCCCTAAAAATGTTATGTACGTCTGTGTCGACAAACCGCAGTTGTTTGCGCAATTGATGGAAGTGTTACGAGTATTTGCGACCCCACAGAGTATGTTAACTGAGGCGGCCATTAAAGACTATTTTTCCGCGATAGCTCGCATGGGTGAGATGATTCATGATACCAAAGTTGATGGACAACGTATAGTATTCTCCAGAGAAACTTTTGAGAATGAGTTTGATTTGACTTGGGATTGATTCCAAATTTGAATTGTTGTGATGGTTTATAATTGGTCACCTCAACTTGAATTGTGTTGTTTATATGTCGATGGGTTGAATTGTTTGCTCGCGAGGACTCATCAACTCCACAATTGAAATTAGTTTATGACTTTTCTTAAATGTATCGAATCAAATTATTAGATAGATCGGTTTACATTTTGTTGGAGTGCATGATCCAAAGAGCTACTACTCTCGGTCGGTCTGGCTTGAAAAACTGATGTTTAACGCTTCTGTTGAACCAAAAAATTTTATGAGTAATTTTGTAATGGTACTGCTAAATCACTTATTTTTATGAGTAATTTTGTAATGGCAATGCTAAATTACTTTCTGGGTTAATATGATTGATCAGTACATACTTAGTAACGGTAAGATTGAGATTGAAATCTTGCTTAAGATCGATGGATCTATCATAATGTGTCCTGTGATCAGTGAATCATGGCCAAAGCTAAGTAAAAATATCAAAGGCAAAGTAATATATATGTTTATAACAATAGGAATTGTTGCCTGATTGAATTCAAAAAAATAAAAAAGAAAAAGAAAAACAATGGAATTGACTTAATAAATAAGCATTTATAATCGTTTAGAAAAAGAAATTTAGTAGACTAGTTGCCCCCAGTGAGCAGCAAATATTTTGGACCATGGTATCATGAAGAAATAGTTAAGATATCCAAGTGCCCGTACTGCACTCTAAAATGTAAGCATTTCAAAGCCTTTGATCAACGCCACCGACTATGTCTTCTCAACAAACAATTACCGTGAAACAAAATGCATGGTAAAATGCCACCCACCTTTCAAAGGCCTTTGAAACTAGAAAGTCTTGCTATTTTCCCATAACCTTTGTCTCCCCAATCTTTTTCCAAAGAGTTCACTCAATTATAATAATAAGATTTGGTACAAGCGAAGGTACGTGTAGATTAAATTTTTGATTTAATAATTGGGTATCCAAAAAATGTTCTCCTTATATATTACAAAATCCTATTATCATTATTGAATGATAACCATATATTTCCCTGGGCCTCTACTATAGATCAAATCTTGTCACATAATTAATAATAAAAGCAAACAAAATAAGAAAATGAGAAATTATTATTGTTAACAAAATTATAAGTGAAATACACTCAACCCCCCCATTAGAGCTCATATGTTCCAGTACATTGTCATAGCACCATACTCAAAATATTCGTTCATTCGTTTCATCAGGCCGTTTTTGTCATTTATGATCTTAGAAGGAGTTCGCATATATATTGCCTTTGTTTTTTTTTTTTGCTAGCCATGAGTGAAATGTGTATGAAAAAAAAACTTGTGTTATTTCTCGAGAAGACCTGTGCACATGTCATTACTATAAGTAGTATGATAAGTTTGTAGGAATTTTTTTTATAAAATATTTATTATGAATTATTTCCATTGAGCGCGGGGACTTAATTTTAGAATGATGGAAAAGTTCTTGAATATATGAGTTCATGTTGATACTCCCATAATCAATCAAGCTTTAAAAAGTGATGTGTTCTCTAATTTATAGAAAAGAAGTACAATGAGAAATACTATAATGGTTGATAAATGGACGTAATTTATTTAAGGCTGACTTTATATATTTTTGTATGAAATTAATGTTAGATGCCATAAACGTAGGACAGATAATCGCGGTACATTAAGTTCAATAAAGAATGCAGATAGAACATATTGAATAACCTCTATGGTAAAAATATTTTTAATATACATATTATCTTTGCATAAACATCTTTATAAAATTATAAAATTTACTGCTTTAACTGTTTGCATTGAATTTTATTAAGTACAAATCTAATATTGTTTGCTATAAAGTACTAGTTATTTACTGTACAAGGGTTATTGATATTATACTCCATTAAAATATACGTTACATACACTTTTAAACAAAAGCACGGAAAGACGACTGATATTTAGTTCTCTCGATTCGTGTCTCTCTCTCTCCCTCTCGTATAATTTTATTGGAATCTATATATAATATTTTTCCTAAAGCCAACTACTGAACATATTTAGATAGGTTGGTTTAGCATTGTAATGGGGTTTTATGGTTTTGAGCTTTTGTACATTATAGGCCAAAAATCATGGGGAGTAATAGAGTCATCATATAATTTGGAGTATGTGCTAAGTGTGCGGAGTATTGGTTTGAGAGAGAAATAGTGGATGGGATGCTAGATACTATAGTATCTATATCTTATGAACTATTGTGGAGTTACTTAATATCATATAAAGAAGGTAGTGGGATATTGCAATATTATGTAAAAGAGAGGATATAACCAAATATTTCAATCTATTCCTATAATGACTTTAGAAATTTATAGTATGGTGCATTTTTCGCTAAGAAGCTCCCTCCACACTCCAAACGTACTTTTTTTTTTCTTTTATGAGATATGTATAAGAATCCTTGGGTATGAGAGTTGTCGTTTTTTTTTTTTGTATAACAAAATAAAATTATAATGCAAATTAATTGATAGTAGGTGAATATGTGATTTTTGTTTGAATGTGTCGGGTTTGTATTTTTTTCATTTTGTTTTGGCAAAATAAAAAAATAAATTTTTTTTAAAAAAAACTTTGACAGTTTCTCGTCTTTCTCTCTTTTGTAATTTTTTTTCTTCTTTTACTCTCATTAGTTCTTTTCTTTCAAAAAAAAGTTATAAGCTATTCGAGTCTCAGTAGATTTAGTTCAGATAGTGGTAAATGTTCAGATGGTTATATAGTTTTTTGTTTAAAGACTAATAGAGAAACGGTCCTTTTAATAAACTATATTATATATATGGGTGGTTTAAAAAATTGCTTACATATGATTCTATCATGCAGGATTCCCTGATGAGTTGAAGTAAAAGAGAATATCATATTCAGTGTCTATTTCATTTTTCACTCATACCCTACAAGGCCAATTAAAAAGATAGAATATTTTGCAACAGTATGGTCTAACCAACGGTTTGCGTTAAATAAGTTATGACGATATTAATTAGAAGAAATTTGAAGTTAGATTATGTACTATTTATTTATTCCCTTATCTTCTAGATTTCCATAGGAATATGCTATTCATTTGTTTTATAGAATTAAGGTCATTCATAAAAGCAATCTGATAAGAGTGTCATAAGTTTTGTTGCGATTTTACTTACTTAATATATATTTATTCATGATTTTCACTTGTAATTGAAACTGCCATTACACATTATTTACAATTAGCAACGATAAACTTGAGAGAGAAGGCCAAAGGTTTCTTTGGATTAAATCGAAGCAATCCTCAGAAGGCTTAGTGTATGATAAATTTAATATTTTGATTCTTGTAATCGGTTACATTAAGAATAAAGAGTAACATTCTAGGATTAATGATATTTAGAGGCTTTGATAGTTCTATGATGAATAGTTGGAGTAACATGGAGAAAAATATTAAAAAAGATAATAGATGTTCTAGGAAACTAGTATATTTAAGATCTCCAAAAAAAGAGTTTGCAATCTTGTAGAAATAGGTCAAATTGACTATTTTCCTTCTTCTCTCTTTGTTTATTTGCTATATTTTTTTCTTTGTTTTCTTACGACAGCAGGATATTTTTTCATAGTTAGTACAGAGATTAGAATGAATCACTTTTTTCTACATAGGGTTGTAAAAGTGAGCAATTATACGCCTGTACAAGCTAATGCTATACCCACTACACGCTTTAGATAGGCGATTAAGAGATAGATGGTTTAGATTTACGGGTAAGTAACACTAACCGCCTACCTAGTATTATTACTCGAATACATGCATAGTATATTCAAAATTTCAAACATATTATTACTACCTCCTTATGCGAAAGTAGTTTTCTTCTCTTGTCTTTCTCTGTTTCCAATAAGTTCTTCTATAATGTAGAAAATTAAGGAAAACATCAAACAAGATGTTTTAGTATTTAAAATATATATATTTATTTACATAATATCCTTATCTCTCTATAGGCCGAGAGAAGTAAAGGTGAGCTTTGATAATTTTTATATTTAATGGAATGATTCTTGGATTTTGTGTGATGGTTTTTTTCCTTTTAATTCTTGGATAGCGGACTTTTATATTAGTTTTTCTTTGCTGTATAATAAGAGAAATATAGCTGAAAGAAAGTCTAAAAGTAATAGCCCTACAATAGATGGTAAAAAAGGCTAAAAGACTAAATGGCAATATGCATAGGCAGGAATATTGTGTAGATATATCAAAGGTATAATGCATAGGTTTATGGTAATATAGATAACCGTATATCTGGTCCGCGTTTCATTTTACTAATCAACGCAACATCTAGGTAATTGCAGTTGCTAAAATGGATATCGTTAAAAGTATTTGCGGTATAGCGAATATCTTTGATAACATAATGTTTAGAGGCTACATTGTTAACCAAAGAAATCATTTTCTTCGGTCTGGGTATCACTCTCACGCCTTCCTCTATGTTCGCTTGCTTTTGTTCTGCTATCGCGCTATACCCAAGACCCCATCCTTAACCCCACAACTCTCCTATACCCCAGCAAAAAACCCAAATCTTTTTCTCTGCTCTTCTCTTCTGGTAAGTGTGTCGCTAAAATAACTGTACTCTCCTGATAGGCTATCGAAATTAAAATTCAGATGGAATTGTATTTTAGAATCTCCTTCTTCTATTTGCGTAATCTAAGAGAGAGATATATATAAAAAGGCTTTTGAAAATATTAAAAGAAGCGCCGCAGTAAATTACATGCGAGGTTCCATGCGGTGCTGAGGAGCTTTTGAAATTGGTATGTGTTTTATTCCGAGAATGATATTAGGGGAGGGGGGTACGCATGAGGAGAGGGATAGAAGGGTGGTAAGACAGATAAGCCTAAGTATATAATAATGAAACTAATTGTTTTTAACAGCTATACTGAGTCACCATACTATATTTTTTGGAGTTTGTGTCATGTTATCATATATAAATCCGTTCGCATATAGAGCTAGTTGAATATCGTTTATTGTAAAGAGTTAACTGCTTAAAATAGTCATAATTAAAAGATCCCATGAGCATATAATATAATATACTAATATATATTAATAAGACTGGGTAATATTCTCAAATAATTACTTAGGGGGGCGCATAATCTCTTATAATTACTCTTCAAATGCAAAAATTATCGGAAAATGTGAACAACTCTTGCTGGAAGTGTTCCATATTGACATAAAAAATTGTGAAAATACTAAATTGGGCTCCCAACCGTACTCTCTATTTCAGCTTTAATAGAACTAGGGTCCAGCCTGAAAGAGAATTACAAATCGCTTATAATTAAATGAAGAATCGAAACACAATGGTTTGATCTCGGTTCCTTTCTCCGCAACCGTGGCTGTGCTCGCGAAGTTCTGATGGCCTCTGGAGGATCGAGTCTCGCTGTCTAAGAGATATATGTTAAAGGGTTCTGCGGATCGATATTGTACATGTTGAAGCTGTTTTTGAACAGTGCTCCACCTGGTGCTCTCTCTCTCTTCGCGCGCTCTGTACTCTCTGTGTTTTAGCTCTTTCCTCTATATATATATATACTATCTATATTGTTCCGTATTGTAATCGAGAAGGCAAAATATAGGCGAAGCGCTTTATCTTGGAGATCCTCAGTGTTGAAAGAGCAATACTCATTTTAAGTAAGAGGAACCAGGCCTATAGTACGGCGTTCGCTCTAGGGCCTTGTGGCGATGGCCTCATTCGGGCCTCATCTAGGTCCCCTCTTAGGCTTTAGTATCCACGCCTTATATCCATGTATCCTTGGCTGTCTTGGGGGCATATATGGTGGTATGCTTAGTAATTTGAGCATGCTTTACACGTTCAACCTTCATGACTTACCCATGCAAGCTTTTGCAAATTTATCATTAAAGTTTGTGACTCAATAAAACTCTACATTTGAGTCTCATAAATAAATGATACAATGGTAAGTGAGTTACGCGGAGAAAGACATGAATTGAAAAAGATCATTTTGCATCCTTAATATTCTTGTGGCTCTCGCGCTGTCGTTGCATGTATGTATACAGGTGCCCCGGGGCCACCCCATAGACATAGTTCTGGACGGCATCAGTAACGTTTCAAATTTTGACGGCATGGGCGACGTCTTTCGTCTTTATGCACAAAAGATCCTCGTTTGTTTTGAATTTTGTCTCCAGCTAACGGCTTTTATATTTTCAGCGTTCTGGCTCCAATCTGTCAAAAGGATAAATAATAGAGGCCGGCGTAACCGTAAATTGACTCGCGCAACTAGTGCGCGTAATTTGTTATTGACCCTATTTAGCTTCCTATAGTACCAATTGATGCCTCTTATTTACGGTGCCCAAAATATTTACTAAAATATAGTATTTTTTTATATTTCTTTATTTTAGTTAGCTCAGCTTTTTCAAAGGCACGTTATATTTACCTAAGTTCAAGCATTTGTATCTATCTATTTATCATTTTTTTTATTTATCACCCTTTTCATTCTAACTAAAATGTTGAGTTGGATTAAAGTGCTCTTGTCAAGTGAATAACAAAAATACAAAAATATATACACCCTACTGTTCTTTAATTAATCTTAAGATAGATATTTGTCTGAGCGCAAATGTGAATATTTTTAATTAATAATTTGATATTCATAGAACACAATCAGTGTGACTTAAATGTAATGTTTTCCTAATAATGTCACAATCTTCTTCTTTGTGTTGTTAGAAATGACTTTGTTATGGGCGGGACGAAATGACATGATGGCCTCTATTGCCTGTGATCTATAGTCTTGCACTTTGCCTAAGTCTCATCTTATAATCACTTTTGTTGGGCTCTTTCGTCTATATTCAAATTTTCTTATAGTACTTCTGGAGACGACAGTTTAATTGAGCCTCTCCTCTACCATGTGAGCCAGGCTCCATGCCAGCCGTTCTCGGCTGCTCTCAGCCGCAGATTTATTTCGCGCCATTATGTTCCTGCTTTGTTTCGTGATCGCCCGCTGCCTGGTCGGTAGACCTTGTTCGGCTGGCGCTTTATTTCTGGCTTTTTACTTCTTTCTTGTTTTGTTTGTTGCGTCCTATGTGGCGGGTGTTTTCTTTTGCGCTTTAGTGGTCAAGAAGGGCGTTAAGAATCGGTGGAGAGACTATCTCTTCACACGGGGGCCGAGCAAATAAGGTGGTACACAATTGGACTAACTGTGTCTCAGATCTATTTTGGGGCTCGGTCAAATCTGCTCCTTAATTGGAGTTGTTCATGGTCAGCGCAAAAGATGTGCAAGCTCATAATCTGTTCTTTAATTTTAGCATTTTGTTGTCAAAGATCGTATACATTTTGATAATATCATAAATTTTGTGTTTGAATTTATCTGCTTTTATGCTCTGATATAAGACCTTCTTTCTACTTGAATTATTATCAAGTCGAAAGCTGACAGACTTTACACTTAAAACAA
>FXXK01002621.1:556-33452 GCA_900184695.1 Betula pendula
GGGGAAGTGCGTACCTTCTTAGATGAGGTGCAGAAGCCTCAAGGGAGTGTGTAGCATCAATGATGTCGATAATACGCTCATGTTCCAGATCAAATTCTTGCTTTGTGAGGCTATGAGTCATGGCAACCTCTAAGGGATCAATGTTATGTACTTGCAAAATTGATTTAGCAGTATTTTGTACCACACCAATATTAAAACACTCATGATTATCTTGTGGTAACTGCATTGCATCAAACACTTTGAACTCAACCTTTTCCCCATTTACTTCCATGCTTATAATACCCTTTTTGACACATATGTTAGTATCAACAGTGCTCATAAAGGATCTTCCTAAAATAATGGGTAAGGATGATGGCATGGGTGATTCTTCCATATCCAGGACAACAAAATCAACAGGCACAATAAATTTATCTACCTTGACCAAAACATTTTCTAAAATACCTCTCGGTCGCTTGATGCTTCTATCAGCCAATTGCAATGTAATTGAGGTTGGTTGAAGTTCCCCCAAACTCAATTTCTAATAAACCTCATAAGGTAGTAAATTGATACCTGCCCCCAAGTCTAACAAAGTACGGTCAAAGAGTTTGTCACCAATTCTGCATGGAATAGTAAAACTACCTGGATCTTTCAGCTTAGGTGGTAACTTTCTTAACAAAACTGCACTTACCTCCTCGGTTAATGCGACTTGCTCATGCTCCTGAAACTTTCTCTTGTTAGTACAACAATCCTTTAAGAACTTGGCGTAAGATGGAATCTGTTTAATTGCATCAAGTAAAGGAATATTGATTTCAACTTTCTTTAAGGTTTCAAAAACATCTAGCAATTGTTTTTCTTTCTTGGGCTGCACTAACCTTTGGGGAAAAAGGGTGGGAATGTTACATAGCCTATCTCAAATACCTTTTTGAAGTTGTGGCTTTTGTTGGAGGTGCTTTACTTCCTTTTCTGTGGTTGCCCCACCATGTTATCAATGACCTTACCATCCTGAGAGATGTCACCGCATTGACTTGCTATGTCCTCTTGGATTTGGGTATTGTTTTGGATGGGAATTCGCCCCTCTTTCTCTCGGCTCATTCCTTGGCTATCTGCCCCACTTGTGTTTTCCAATCTTTTGAATGGCCCTGGCTGGTGGTTGCTTCCAGTTTTTGAATAGACAGACTAGTCTGAGCGTTAGTCTGTTGCTGTTGCGTTATGAACTGGAATATGGGCCCTTCAAGATCATTCTTTTTCTGCTCTGGATTAGGTTGCATCACTTTGTGGAGGGAGCCTGATATTATTTCCTTGCTGAAATTTCCTTGTTGCCCTTGTGGATTCTGCACATTCTGATTGTTACTCCATGAGAAATTGGTGGTTTGCCACCTTGCATTGTTAGGTGTTGGAGTATGGATTTTTTCTTCGGAGGAATCCACCTTGTCCCACATAGTTGGCCTGTTCTTGATCTGTAAATGGAGACATATGACACGTCTCAGTTGTATGGTTAGAATTGAGAACATTATGGACACTACCTCGACTTTTTGTACTTGCTGAATTTGAGGAGATGTTGTGTGATGTCATTGCTTTCACACTTGTCTAGCTTCCTCTCCATTGTCGCCCCATTTGAGATTGGACTCATTGTTAATATTGACTTCATCACGCCTTTCCTTTGAGTCCTTGCCTCCCTCGGGATGAGAATTGTTGGGAGTTCTCGCTCAAGTCTCAAAGTTCTATGGCTTTTCACTGCTTTTCTCCATTAGCACTCCTCCACAGCTGAATCTACAAGACTTTTGTTTAGAATTATCTAAACCTTCATAGAATTGCTTGTACCTGATCTTCTTGGGATAAGTTGTGATGTGGACATTTGATAAGTACTCATTGAAGTGTCCCATGCCTCAAAGAAAAGATCTCCATCTTTTTGTTGGAAGGTTTGAATCTCCCTCCTCAATTGCCTAGTCCTTTGGGCTGGGAAGGATTCTTTAAAAATTTGTGGCCAACTCCTCCCAATTGTTTAATAGACTGCAGCCAAAGAGTCAACCACAACTTAGCATTATTTTTCATGAAAAAGGGAAGAGGATTAACCTAATATGTTCTGGAGTTAAGCCATGAATGTTTTGCGTCTTGCAAAGATCAAAAGAAATCTCTTATGTGCAAGTATGGATCCTCAGAGGGTGTGCCTCTAAAATGTGGCAGCATGTTGAGTAAATGGAGGGGATAAATTGAAACTGCCTTGTGCATTTGGTTGGTAGGCGATGCATGATGGTGATTGAGGTTTTGTGGAATGAAAGAACTTTTCATCGGCTTCCGCTCAGGTTGATTCTCTATGTGTGCTTCTGGCCATCTTTTCCTCAACTTCGAATTCCTCTTCTTCTTCGGAGTCTTCTTTTGGCCTTCGAGGTTGTCGAATGGTGCGTTCAATCTCTGGATTGTATGAAATACGGCTAAATTCTGAGATCGTTCGTCCTTGCATGGGCAAAATTGATTTTTGCGGTTACAAAGCTTCAGTGCTGCTGTTTGGAAAAAAGTGCTCGAGCCCCCTTGCTGCAGAAACAGATCAAAACAGAAACTGAAACAAAAGTCAGAATTTTTTTTTTTTTTAGATGAAAATAAACAAAAATAAATAAACTAAAAGGAAAAACTTTTAAAAACACAATTTAACACAATCCCAGGCAACGGCGCCAAAAACTTGTTGTACAATTATCCACCTAAATAAATAGGCGAATAAATGCACGTTTTACTCGCAAGTGCACAAGATCAAAACGATAGTATAGACGGCAAATACGAGATCATTCCCACGAGGATTGGTAAACTATGTTTAAAAAAGAAATTCCTAAAAAGATATCTCGAATGAGATGATATAAAAATATTGAATTAAAATAATAAGAATAAAGGGCTAGGGCTTCGATATCCACCGCTAATCATACTCAAATAAGGTAAACAATATGCACAATGCTACATTCATGTCAAGATACTCAATGTTTGCCAGCCTAAGGGCATGGGTGTATACTTCAAAAGCTATTAATCTCCCTAAACAACGAGATTAGGCATGGGTGTATACTCTAACTCTTTTCTTTCTTGAGGGATTTAGCATGGGTGTATACTAAGTTGTTCCTCAAGAAAGCATAAATCTATGGAGATCGACAAACACACTAAAACCTAGAACATGGTATCTATTCCGGTCTTTCATGTTGATTACCCCAAGAACCCGCAATTGGTTCTTTTGTTACTCTACTAGGCCCAGGACTCGGTCATCCAAATTGACCTAGATAACACTCTACACATGTTATATGCATAAGATGATTAAACCCATACATAACCCATATGAAGAACAAACAAAAACTCGAGATAAATCAATTAAGCATCAAACATAAATTGTAGCAAGACAAATTAAAACCTTAAAGAGACATGATTAGGGCTTCAATCGAGCCCTAACTAAAGTATTAGCTACACATAATTTGGATGAGAATCATCCCCATAAGAAAATAACAAAAAAAAACTAAAAAGAAATAAAGAACTAAGAAAAACCCTTCTTTGAAGCCTTTGATTCCTCTCCTCAAGCTTGTGTATTTGTTTTGGAGGACTTAGGGGAGTATTTATAGAGTTTAGGAGCAACCCTAATCAATTTCGTGCACCCTAGGAAGTCCAAGATTGAGTTGGGGTCGGATTACCCTCTTTCCATATCAGTTCTGCCGACTTCGGAGGTTCCCAGCGCGCGACGATGCTCAAGCGTCAGGTGCCATGATGCAGCGCGCCAGCGCGCCATGGCGCTCGAGCGTCATTTTGGGTGCTCGAGCGCACCTTGGATGAAAAAACTCTTGCTTGATGATTTGTTCCACTCTGAGTCCTTTTTCTAACGCACTTGACCGTGCCTTAATCCGAGTTTTGAGGTAAGAGTTATGGCTAAAATAGTGCACAAAGGTCAGATTTTCAGCAACTTTGCACAATTCATGTGTTTCGAGCTCGAGTTGATGGAATTGACTTCTTTTCTTCCAAAACCTACAAAATAAGGGAAAAACACAAAAACAACACAAAACATCATATTATAATGAAACTAATTGATTAACATATGTGAATTAAGGGGCTTGAATGTGTAACATTCAGCACTTATCACCCCACTAGCTCGGTTATCTCAAATGGTCTGACATATCTCGTGCTCAACTTTCCTTTCTTTCTGAAACGCATCACGCTTTTCATTAGTGATACCCTTAGAAATACCTGGTCACTAACTTCAAATTTTAACTCGTGGCGTCTTTATCAGCATAGCTTTTTTGCCGACTATATGCAGTTAACATTCTCTTTCGGAGAACTGCAACCTTATCTTTCAGGTCTTGAATTAATTCCGGTCCTCCTAGTTGTCTTTCACCAACTTCATCCCAGTCAAGTGGTGATATGCATTTATGCCTATAGAGAGCCTCGTACGGTGTTATACCAATAATTGCTTGAAAACTATGAAAACTATGAAAACTATTGTTATAAGCAAACTCAACTAAAGGCAGATATTGAATCCATTTGCCTTTAAAGTCAAGTACACACAACCTCAACATATCTTCTAGGGTTTGGATAGTTCATTCAAACTGTCCGTCAATTTGAGGATGATACGCCGTACTAAGATTCAACTTTGTTCCCAACGTCCCTTGCTAACATTGCCAAAAGCGAGAGGTAAACCGAGGATCTTAGTCCGACACGATAGAAATAGGTATGCCATGTGACCTAACTATCTCTCCCAGATATAATTCCACCATCTTCAGACCAGAATTAGTGACTTTGTAGGGAATAAAGTGTGCGCTCTTGGTAAGTCGATTGATCGTGACCCAAATAGCATCATGTCCTTGGGACTTTTTTGGCAACCCAACAATGAAGGCCATCGCGATTTGGTCCCACTTCCATTCAAGAACATCAAGCGGCTGAAGTGGTTCGGCTGGCCTTTGGTGCTTGCCTTTGACTTGATGGCAGGTAGGGCATTGAGCCAGATGGACTGCAATGTCATGCTTCATTCCTTTCCACCAGAACTTCTTCTTTAAATCCAAGTACATCTTCGTGCTACCTGGATGTATAGTATCATGAGATGAATGAGCCTCGTTAAGGATGTCCTTCTTTAATTCAGCATCATTTGGCACGATAGTTCTAGCATCGCCAGTTCTTAATATATCATCAGTGGTGAAATGAAATCCAGGTGCCATACCTTGGTTTGCTTTCTCCATTTGGTCTTGTAATTCAAGATCATCTTGTTGAGCTTTCTTGATTCTCTCAAAAGTTAATGGCTGAATTACAAGAGCTACAACATAGGCTACCTTCTCTTCTGGTGCTAAGTCAAGTTGGATCATACCAAATTGCTTAGTGAGTTGATTAGGAGTAGGCACAGAACTTGTAGAAGCACTCTGTGGTTTCCTACTAAGAGTGTCAACAACTGCATTTGCTTTCCCCAGATGATAGAGGATATAGCAATTGTAGTCCTTCAACAGCTCTAGCCATCTGCTTTGCCTCATATTCAATTCTTTTTTAAAGAAAATCTATTTGAGGCTTTGATGATCGATGTAGATCTCCACTTTCTCTTGGAAAATAGATAGTGCCTCCAATTTTTCAAGGCAAAGACAATAACTGCAAGCTCTAGGTCATGTGTAGGGTAATTTCTTTCATGATCCTTAAGCTGCCTTAAAGAATAGGCTATCACCCTATTGTTTTGCATGAGTACGCACCCAAGCCCTTTGAGCGAAGCATCGCTAATGATTACAAACTTTTCAGACTCCACTGGAAGTGTAAGAACAGGTGTAGATACTAGCCTTTGCTTGAGCTCTTGAAAATCTTCTCGCACTCATCATTCCAATTGAAATGAGCATTCTTCTTGGTCAAAGCGGTCAGAGGGCCCGAAAGAGTAGAGAATCCCTCCACAAATTTTCGGTAGTAGCCAAACAATCCCAAGAAACCACGAATTTCATGGACATTAGTCTGCCGCTCCCAATTGATAACCGCTTCAATCTTGCTTGGATCAATAGAAATTCCATCTTTTGAAATTACGTTCCCCAAGAATGAGACCTTCTCTAACCAAAACTCACATTTCTTAAGTTTTGCAAAGAGTTTCTTTTCCTGCAACACCTTTAACACCGTCTTCAAATGCTTACCATGATCTTGGTAATTTGTTGAATAGACCAAGATATCATCAATGAACACCACCACGAACCAATCAAGGTACATGTGGAAAACACGGTTCATGAGGTCCATGAATATGGATGAAGCATTGGTCACTCCAAAAGGCATAACCAAAAATTTGAAATGTTCATACCTTATTCAAATCGCCGTTTTTGGTATGTCTTCTTCTCTCACTTTGAGTTGATGATAACCTGATCGAAGGTCAATCTTTGAGAATACCTTCGCTTCCTTCAAGTGGTCAAACAAGTCATCAATTATGGGCAATGGATACTTGTTTTTGATCGTTACCCAGTTTAGCTCCCGATAGTCTATGCATAAATGCATAGAGCCGTCTTTCTTCTTCACAAATAGCACGGGTGCTCCCCATGGTGATACGCTTGGGCGTATGAGTCCTCTGTCCAATAATTCTTGGAGTTGTTCCTTTAGTTCTTTCAATTCAACTAGAGCCATGCGGTATGGTGCTTTGTGAATCGGCTCTGTTCCTGGCATTAGGTTGATTGTAAACTTGATTTCATGATTAGGTGGTGGTTCGGATTGAGTCTTGGTGAAAACATCAGAATAGCCGCACACAACCGGAATATCTTTCAACTTCTTCTCAACTTCGGGCTTAGCTGTTATGTAAGCTAAGTATGTGAGCGTGCCTTGTTGAATGTTTCTCTTGGCTTGAATGGAAGAGAGTCCCAGTGGAGTAGCTTGATAAGCGCTGAATGTTTCACATTCAAGCCCCTAAATTTACATATGTTAATCTCTTAGTCTTATTATAGTTTGATGTTTATGTTTTCTTGCATTTTGTAGGTTTTGGAAAAAAAGCACTCAAAATTCATCAAGTTCCAAGCCTAGAACAAAGTCTAGTAAAGAAGCTGCAGAAGAGGGGATTGATCCCCATTCCAAGGGATCATTAGCACTGAAATGTCCTCCACAAGCCAATGTGTGGCAAAAGGAGAGGACACTTGGACTTCGCCTTGAGGTATACAGTGGCGAATGATCTGATTAGCACAGTACTTGATGAGCTCAGGATCCTCCCAAAAATGGGATTGGATCTGCTTGAAGAAGCAGTCCCTTGCTTGCTTCGTCCAATGGAAATGAATCTTACCTATTGCTAGGTAATTAACGATGTCAGCATACCATGGCACTTCTTTGGGAGTAATCTCAAACAGTTGCTTATCCGAAAAGGAGTCATGAACTGGAATGAGAGAAGACTCAATAGAAATGCGAGCAAGATGGTCAGCGACAGCATTATCAGATCCCTTTTTATCTCTAATCTCCAAATTGAATTCTTGAAGCAAGAGAATCCACCTAATTAAACGGGGCTTTGTTTTCCGTTTAGCCATCAGATGCCAAAGAGCGGCATGGTCAGAGTAAATCACTACCTTTGACCCCAAAAGATAAGAGTGGAATTTGTCCAAGGCAAAAACAATTGCTAGCAACTTTTTCTCTGTAGTTGTGTAATTCACTTAAGCATCCATCAGAGTTTTGCTAGCATAATAAATAGTGTGAGGGAGCTTGTCCTCACGCTGTCCCAAAACTGCACCAACAGCATAGTCGGATGCATCACACATTATTTCAAAAGGGAGAGACCAATCAGGAGTCTTCATGATAGGGGCTGAGGATAGAAGTGATCGAAGTGTCTCGAATGCCTTAAGACACGCTTCATCAAAATTAAAAGGAGTCTCCTTGGCAAGAAGATTGCACCAGGGTCTTGAAATTTTGCTAAAATCTTTGATGAAGTGGCGATAAAAGCCGGCATGTCCGAGAAATGAGCAAATTTGCCTCACCGTAGTAGGTGGTGGAAGTTTTGACATTAGCTCCACTTTCGCTCTGTCAACCTCAAGTCCTTTCTTGGACACTATGTGTCCCAATACGATTCCCTCTTGAACCATGAAATGGCTCTTCTCCCAACTCAAAATTAAGTTTGTCTCCTTGCATCGTTTAAGAACACGAGAAAGGTTGAGGAGACACTCATCAAATGAGGGTCCAAAGACAGAGAAATCGTCCATGAACACCTCCAAAAATTTCTCCACCATGTCCAAGAAAATAGACATCATGCACCGTTGAAAAGTGGCGGGTGCATTACACAACCTGAAGGGAATACGCCTATATGCGAAAGTACCAAAGGGACAGATGAAGGTCGTCTTCTCTTGATCTTGGGGATCAACGGCCACTTGATTATACCCTAAATATCCATCCAGAAAGCAATAGTAACTCTGGTCGGCAAGACGATCTAGGATTTGATCAATAAATGGCAGTGGGAAATGATCCTTCCTAGTTGAAGAATTGAGTTTTCGGTAGTCTATGCAAACACGCCATCCTGTGGACATGCGTTGAGGAATTAACTCACCTACCGAGTTCTCAACTACGGTGATACCTGACTTCTTAGGTACCACCTGAATGGGACTAACCCATTTATTGTCTGAGATGGGTAAATGATGCCCGCATCCAGCAGTTTTACGACTTCAGTCTTGACCACGTTCTTCATTGTGAGATTCAATCGACGTTGCACCTCACGAGAGGGCTTAGCGTTATCCTCCAAATGAATGCGATGCATACAAATGGAGGGGTCAATCCCTTTAAGATCCCCAACACTCCAACCAATCGCCTCCTTATGTTCTTTCAGAACATCCAGTAAACTGCTCTCCTTGTCTTTATGTAAATCTGAAGCAATGATGACCGGGAGAGTGTCATTAAGTCATAAGAAGGCGTACTTGAGTTTCGCAGGAAGCTGCTTTAGCTGAAGCTTTGGTGGGGTGATGAGAGAAGAAACGGGAGGAATGCCTGATGTAAGGGGTAAGGGCTCCTTAGGTACTCTCCAAGGTGGAAAGTCTATTGCGGCCGCAATGTCAATGAGGGAATTAACCTCACCAACATATTGCTCTGTATTGAAGTCCTTGACATTGAAATGAGACAGGCAATCCTCTAGTGGTCATCAATCAAAAAGTGGGGGAGTGAACCTTCTATAGTTTCTTCAATCTGATCCACAAAGAAACACTCCTCGGAATCTGTAGGATGCTGAAAAGCATTGAAGATGTTCAACTTCACCTTCATATAAAGTTGTAAGACAACCGTCGTGGGTTTCAACTCTCCAAGTGCCAACTGGGTATAAACCGAGAAAGGCAGGAAATGTACACCTGTTCCAAGATCAAGAAGGGCTTTCTCAACAGCATGGTCTCCAATGATACAAGAAATGGTAGGAGCACCAGGGTCTTTGATCTTGGTAGGAACAGTATGTTGAATGAGTGAGCTGACCTGCTCGGTTAAGAGAATCTTCTCGGGACTACGAGTCCTCATCCTACACTTTTGAGTACATAAATCCTTCAAAAACTTGGCGTAAGATGGGATCTGTCAGATGGCATTGATGATGGGGATATTAATTTGAACTTGTTTAAAAATCTCCATCATCTCTTGAAATTTATCTCCTTGCTTTGCAGCACAAGGAGGCCCCTTGAGACGTTCAGGGAATGGAGCTCTAGGCTCAGAAGACGTCTCAAGAGTTGAATGTTACTTAGGAACATTGGGACTGTCAATGGGCGATTTTGGATTTAGAGGGGAATCATCCTTTTCTTGGGCCTTCAACCCGACCTTGTTGTTTACCACCCGTCCACTCCTCAATGTTATGATTGCCTGGACTTGTTCGTGGGGAATGCTATCAGAAGCGCTTCCATCGACCATGTAGTGGCCTTTAGGGTTGGCCACTGGTTGGGAGGGCCGCTTCCCTTCCTTTTGCCGATTAAGAGCATTTGCTAGCTGGCCAACTTGACCTTCCAACTTGGCAATGGATTGGGAATGAGAATTCAGCAATTGAGTATTGGCCTCAAGATTACCAAGAGCAGTCAATACCTTGTCCTCAAAGGCAGAATTCCTAGGAGGAGGAGGAGCTGATTGATATTGATGCTGAGGGGGTCAGTAATTGGAGGACTGATTAAAAGATTGATGAGGAGGCAGCGGATGTGCTTGGTTATGCAATCCTCCAATGGGTCTTTGATTTCCCAGAGCTGGGGCTTGCCAAGAAAAATTTGGATGATTTCTCCATCCCGGGTTATACGAATTGGAATAAGGATCATTACCCGGTTTGGAGAATGCTGCGTTCACCTGCTCGGGATGAACTTCAGAAAATTGTCCAATGATAGGACAATCTTTCGCTTGATGCGATGGATTAGAGCAGAATGAACATGCCTAATGTGGAGTGGAAATGGGAGCTACAGGCGTAGGAGAAAAACCAGCTGCCATGATTTGGTCAAGCTTCCGAGAGAGAGCATCCACCTTAGAGGTAACCTCAAAAGGATGGCTTACTTCGAAAAGACTTTCATGCTATTGTTTTGTAGGAGGTGCCCTACGACCGGATGATGCATGGTGTAAAGAATTTTCACCACGCATCATCTTCGCTCTTTAACATAAATGTACCTCCACACGAGGCATCAAACATTTTCCTATGAGGCTCAGTTAAGCCATCATAAAAGCATTGGACTTGCTGCCACATGGGGACAGCGTGGTGCGGACACTTTCGTAAAAGGTCCTTCATTCTTTCTCACGTTTCGTGGAAAGATTCACCATCAATTTGCGAAAAGCCAGTGATGGCTTTCCGTGTTTGATTCATTTTCCCTATTGGAAAGTACTTCTTAAGAAATTCTTGTTGCATTTGAGCCCAAGAAGTAATTGAATCATTTGGTAAGGAATTAAGCCAATGCTTGGCTTTATCCTTAAGGGAAAACAGAAAGAGGTGCATCCTCAAAGCATTTTCAACAAAATTTTGCAATCTAAGAGTAGAACATATATCAATGAATTCATCTAGATGCTTGTAAGGATCCTTATTGCTAAGTCCATAAAAAGATGGTAACATTTGTATGGTGCTGGACTTAATCTCATATTGGGTTGCCGTGATGTTTGGCAACCGAAGGCAAGAAGAGGGTGTGTAAGTAAAGGGAACATAATGATCCCTCAATAAAACATACCTATTCTCTTCAGTCATGTGTTCTACAGTAGGTACTTGATAAGCCTAGAATGTTATGCATTCAAGCCCCTTAACTTGCATTTGTTAAACCTTAGTTATTTTGTAATATAATATTTTGTCGTGTTTTTGTGTTTGTTAGTGTTTTCAGGTCTTATGGAAAAGATTACTCTACATCATGGAATCCTCAATATATGCCAACTTTCTCATTTGGCTCGAGCGATATATACTTTACTTGGCTCGAGCGATCTCTACTTATGGCTCAAGCGATGTTCACTCCTCATAGCTCGAGCGAAACAATAACTTGGCTCGAGCTAAGTTGATCCAGTTAGAGTCTGAAGTGCGATCTGCGCCGGATTTAGAGGAAAAGAGGATCATAGAAGACCTGGTTAGTGCGAGAACAGCTCTGGGATCCCTCAAAATGAGTGTTGACTCGATTGTACTGAGAAATGAGAGATTGAAGGTGAGAGAATCCCTTGAAAAGAGGGATTTGAGAGTGAGTTGAGGGATTGGAGAGTGAGTTGGGGGATTTGATATAGGGTTGGATTTCTGGAGCCAAAAGGAGAGGAATTCGTGGGCAGTAGCAAGGAGCATCATCTGAGATCATTGAAGTCTGTCCAGAGAAGAAGAACACTCTAGGAGATGACTTTCTCTAATCTAATAGAGAATTTCAACTCCTCTATGAGTGGCTAATCCCTTTCTTCATAGGGAATTGATGAAACCCTCTCCAAATTCCATGATGTAGTTTGTATTCATTGCTGGGATTTCTAGAATATACATGATGATTGTTTAGCTTAGGGAATTGCAAAACCATTTGTAATTTGTTCTTCATTGATAATAATCATTCATGAGTCCATTCAATCTTGTCTATGAGATAGTCTTTATCTTGAATGAATTCAACATCTTTATTTTCTGTGATTATGGGGATGATAGCTAAGCAATGGTATTAATTGGCATTCATTCAAGAAGCTTGATAGGTCATACTTAGGATTCATAAATCATGCTACATCTTAGTTTAGCTTAATTTGGGTAGATGATTTATGTAACCTAGGATGGGTTATTCTTGATTCTTGATGACATGTATGCTGTTTAGAGATTGTATAGGTCATGCTAGGGAATGCGGATCGTATCACAATAGTGTTTAGGTGATCGATCCGTATTAACCTGAGATGATTTATCATGTTCTTCAAAACAAAAGTATTTTCTGGTCGATGGCGTCGTATGATTGACAATCATACGCGCATCATATCGTGTGTATACTGAGAATCC
Organism: Betula pendula; assembly: GCA_900184695.1. Taxonomy (NCBI): domain Eukaryota; kingdom Viridiplantae; phylum Streptophyta; class Magnoliopsida; order Fagales; family Betulaceae; genus Betula; species Betula pendula. The sequence continues at coordinate 12,885 of FXXK01002621.1, forward strand.
CACATGAGTATGAACGATCATTGGAATGAGGTTTGTGGTGGATTTAATCCCTATGTTTATTTCTTTGAATTCCGTTATGTGTTTAAGCTTTGATTTAGTTTTTAAAAACAACCAATTATCTTCCTGAGTTAGATTAGAATTTTATTCTGAGTATTTGATGAACACCCAACTTAGAACAGTCCTTGAGGTTCGATACCCTCAAAAATAGCCCTATCCTATAAAGGATTCGTCCTATTGCAAGTGGTCTTTTATAATTGATCCGTAAAATCCAAATCAATTTTTGGCGCCGTTGCCGGGGACTGTTAAACGGTTGTTTATTAAGTACTTGGGATTGAATCTACTTTAATTCCGTCCATATTTTGTGTATAAATCATTTTGTTTAGAATCTGACTTTGTGTTTCAGTGCCGTCTGTTTCAGGTTCTGCATAAGTGGCTCGAGCTAAATCCTCATATAGCTCGAGCGAAGTTGTTGGCTCGAGCGAAAATCAAACTTGGCTCGAGCGACCATCTCTCAGACAGCACCACAAGAGCTACTGCATTGCAGAAACAGTAACTTCTAAAATTTGCTTTTGTTGTTTTTCAATTGTATATATATCCTCTGTATAAGTTGCCATTGTTAAACCAGTAGCGTATGCATGGTCGTCGGTCTTTATCTTTACCACTTTTGAATTGCGACCTAGACTTAGAACGCACTCGTAGACATCGTAGAACCGAAAGGGACTCGAATCTAAGAGTGCAGACTAACCCTATGGCTGAAGAGGTGCCAAGAACCTACTCTGTTGAGGGATCATTATGTTCCCTCAACTTACACTTCACCTTCATGCCTTCAGCTGCCGAACGTCACGGCAGCTCACTATTGAAATTAAGTCCAGCATTATTCAAATGCTCCCATCCTTTTATGGACTTAATAACGAGGACCCATATAAGCACCTCGATGAATTCTTGGAAATTTGAACCACCATTAAGATGCAGAATTTTTCCGAGGATGCTTTGAAAATGCGCCTCTTCCCATTCTCCCTCAAGGATAAGGCCAAGTATTGGCTGAATTCTTTGGAACCAAATTCCATTACTTCTTGAATTGCGACCTACACTTAGAACGCACTCGTAGACATCGTAGACCCGAAAGGGACTCGAATCTAAGAGTGCAGACTAACCCTATGGCTGAAGAGGTGCGAAGAACCCCACTCTGTTGAGGGATCATTATGTTCCCTCGACTTACACTTTACCTTCATGCCTTCAGCTGCCGAACGTCACGGCAGCTCACTATGAAATTAAGTCCAGCATTATTCAAATGCTCCCATCCTTTTATGGACTTAATAACGAGGACCCATATAAGCACCTCGATGAATTTTTGGAAATATGTACCACCATTAAGAAGTAGAATTTTTCCGAGGATGCTTTGAAAATGCGCCTCTTCCCATTCTCCCTCAAGGATAAGGCCAAGTATTGGCTGAATTCTTTGGAACCAAATTCCATTACTTCTTGGGCTCAAATCCAGCAAGAGTTCCTCAAGAAGTATTTCCCCATTGGCAAGACCAATCAAATTCGGAAATCCATCACTGGGTTTTCACAAATTGAGGGAGAACCTTTCTATGAAACATGTGAAAGGATGAAGGACCTTTTGCGAAAGTGTCCACACCATGCTGCCCCAAAATGGCAGCTGGTGCAATGCTTCTGTGATGGCCTGACTGAGCCACATAGACAAATGGTTGATACCTCATGTGGAGGCACATTTATGCTGAAAAGTGAAAACGAGGCATGGACCCTCTTTGAGAATCTAGGAGAAAATTCATTACAGCATGCATCGTCTAGTCGTCGAGCACCTGCCCCCCAAACTCGAAGGACCGAGGGTCTTTTTGAAGTGGGCAATCCTTCAGACGTAACCACTAAGGTGGATGCGTTATCAAGGAAATTAGACCAGCTCATGGTAGCTGGCTTTGCTCCGACTATGTCTCAACCGCAAGTTCCACATGAGCCGTGCTCATTTTGCTCTAGCCCTGCGCACCATGCGAACGATTGTCCCATCATTGGACAATTCTCTGAGATGAATAATGAGCAAGTAAATGCAGCATTCTCTAGACCAGGTAATGATCCATATTCAAATTCCTACAATCCTGGTTGGAGAAACCATCCTAATTTCTCATGGCGAGCTCAAGCTCCGGGAAATTCAGCACCACCTCAAGGAATGCCTCCCCATCAGTCTTATAATTCGGCATCCAGTTATCGACCCCCCTAGCATCAATACCAGCCAGCACCTCCTCCTCCTAGGAATTCTGCCTTTGAGGATAAGGTGTTGTCTGATCTGAGCAATCTTGAGGCAAACACTTAGATGCTCAACTCTCATTCGCAGTCCATTTCAAAGCTAGAAGCCCAAGTTGGGCAGCTAGCGAATTCACTCAATAAGAGAGCAGAGGGGAAGCTCCCTAGTCAGCCAGTGGCTAATCCGAAGGGACATTATATGGTCGATGGAAGTTCGTCAGGCGACCCCACTCATAAAATCCAAGCCATTACCACGCTGAGGAGCGGAAAAGTGATTGACAATAATGTGGAGGAGAAGATGAATGAGTAGAATGGGCCATCAAAGAAGTTGAATATGGTCAAAGATAAAGGAGTGAGCAATGAAACCCCATTCTCAGCTACTCCCACTCCTGAGACATCGTATGAGCCGAGAGCCCCATTCCCTGATCGTCTCAAGGAGCCTCCTTGTGCTGGAAAACAAGGAGACAAATTTCAAGAAATGATGGAGGTGTTCAAGCAAGTCAAAATCAATATCCCCATCATTGATGCAATCTGGCAGATACCCCCGTACGCCAAATTTCTGAAGGACCTATGCACACAGAAGCGAAGAACAAGGAGCCACACCCCTCAGAAAATCCTTCTCACAGAACAAGTGAGCTCCTTAATCCAGCACAGCATCCCTCCTAAATGCAAGGACCCTGGTGCTCCGACCATTTCATGCATAATAGGAGACCACGCGGTGGAGAAAGCGCTCCTCGACTTAAGAGCTGGTGTGAATTTACTCCCGTACTCGGTGTACGTACAATTAGGACTAGGAGACTTGAAGCCCACGATGGTTGTCTTACAACTTGCTGATCGATCAGTTAAGAAACCACGTGGTATTGTTGAGGATGTGATCATAAAGGTGGACAAGTTCTACTTTCCGGTAGATATTATTGTTCTTGATACAGAACCTGTCCCAAATCCGCATAAGCTGATTCCCGTCATCCTAGGACGTCCTTTCTTAGCCACGGCTAATGCGTGCATTAATTGTAGGACCGGGGAGATGGAAATCACGTTTGGCAACATGAAGGTCAAGTTGAATATCTTTAATGCCTTCCAGCACCCGCCAGACATGAGTGTTTCTTCTTGGACATCATCGAGGAAACTGTGGAAGATACACTCCCCCATCAGTTAATGAAAGACCCCTTGGAGGCCTGCCTAACTCATTTTGGCAGTGAAGACTTCGACACGGAGCAGTACATCAGTGAGGTTAGTTCCTTACTAGATACTGCGGCCGCCATAGACTTTCCCCCGTGGAGAGCACCGAAGGAGCCTTTACCTATCATTTCAAGCACTCTTCCCATTCCTTCCCTCATTTCCCCACCAAGACTAGAGCTCAAGCCACTCCCCGAAAAACTCAAATATGCATTCTTAGGTTCGAACGAAACTCTCCCGGTCATCATTGCGTCTGATTTAAGAGAAGACCAAGAGAGTAGCTTGATGAAAGTACTCAAGGAGCACAGAGAGGCGATCGGTTGGAGTGTGGCTGATTTGAAGGGGATTAACCCTTCCATCTGTATGCACCGCATCCATTTGGAAGACGACGCCAAACCTTCTAGAGAGGCGCAGCGTCGGTTGAACCCTAACATGAAGGAAGTAGTCATGAAGGAGGTCGTCAAGTTACTAGATGCAGGTATTATATACCCCATCTCTGATAGCAAGTGGGTCAGTCCCACTCAAGTGGTACCTAAGAAGTCGGGTATCACTGTGGTTGAGAATTCGGCTGGAGATCTAATTCCACGACCACTGGATGGCGTGTGTGCATTGATTACCGAAAACTCAATTCCACCACTAGGAATGATCATTTCCCACTACCATTCATTGATCAAATCCTAGAGCGTCTTGCGGGCCAAAGCTATTACTGTTTCCTAGATGGTTATTCTGGGTACAACCAAGTGGCCGTTGATCCTCATGATCAAGAAAAAACTACTTTCACCTGTCTGTTTGGTACATTTGCCTATAGACGCATGCCCTTTGGGTTATGCAATGCACCTGCGACTTTTCAAAGGTGCATGATGTCTATCTTCTCAGGCATGGTGGAAAAGTTTTTGGAGGTGTTCATGGTCGATTTCTCTGTCTTTGGACCTTCTTTTGATAAATGTCTCCATAACCTTTCACTCGTCCTTCAATGATGTAAGGAGACTAATCTGATCTTAAGCTGGGAGAAGAGCCATTTTATGGTTCAAGAAGGGATTGTGTTGGGACACATTGTGTCCAAAAGAGGTATTGAGGTTGACAGAGCCAAAGTTGAGCTAATTTCCAAGCTTCCACCACCGACATTAGTGAAGCAAATTCGGTCATTTATCGGACATGCCGGCTTTTATCGCCGCTTCATCAAGGATTTCAGTAAAATCTCACGTCCCTTGTGCAATCTACTTGCCAAGGAGACGCCTTTCAATTTTGATGAAGCCTGTCTCGAGGCGTTCGAGAAACTCCGCAGCCTCTTATCCTCTGCCCCCATCATGAAGTCACCCAATTGGTCTCTCCCGTTCGAGATCATGTGCGATGCATCCGACTATGCTGTGGGTGCAGTCTTAGGACAGCATGAAGAGAAGCTCTCTCACGCCATTTACTATGCTAGTAGAACTCTTATTGATGCTCAAGTGAACTACACCACCACTGAAAAAGAGTTGCTAGCTGTTGTCTTTGCCTTGGACAAATTCCGCTCCTATCTCTTAGGATCGAAGGTAATTGTTTATTCTGACCATGCTGCCCTGCGCCACCTACTGGCTAAGAAGGAGACCAAGCCCCGGTTGATTCGATGGATACTCTTACTACAAGAGTTTGATTTAGAAATCCGGGACAAAAAGGAACCGACAATGTCGTGGCTGACCACCTCTCACGGATTCTGCTTGAGTCATCCCCCATTCCAGTTCAAGATTCCTTTCCGGATGAACAATTGTTGGGAATCACTCAAGGAGAGTCACCTTGGTACGCCGACATCGTAAATTACTTAGCCATAGGTAAGATTCCCTCTGATTGGTCCAGGCAACAAAAGGACAAATTTTTCAAGGAAATCCGATCGTACTTTTGGGAGGATCCTGAGCTATTCAAGGACTGTGTTGATCAGATCATCCGCCGTTGCGTTCCCCAGAGCGAATTTCAGAGCATTCTCACCTTTTGCCACACATTGGCTTGTGGAGGACACTTCAGTGCTAAAAAGACCGCAGCGAAGGTCATACAAAGTGGATTTTTCTGGCCATCCTTGTTTAAGGACGCCTATGAGTTTTGTTGGGCGTGTGATAGATGTCAACGGCTCGGAGCAATGTCCAGGAGGGACATGATGCCTCTCAACCCCATTTTGATTGTAGAAATTTTTTATGTCTGGGGTATCGACTTCATGGGACCCTTCCCACCTTCTTTCGGATGCGAGTACATTCTCGTAGCAGTGGATTATGTCTCTAAATGGATAGAGGCTATGGCTACCAAAACCAACGATCACAAAGTCGTCGTCAAGTTCGTTCAAGCGAACATTTTTAGTCGGTTTGGTACGCCCCGAGCGATCATCAGTGACGGAGGAACACACTTCTGCAATAGGAATTTTCAATCCCTACTCCATAAATACTCCGTCACCCACAAAGTTGCCACGCCCTACCATCCTCAGACGAGTGGCTAGGTCGAATTGTCAAACAGGGAGATTAAGCACATCTTGGAAAAAACGGTTAGGCCGGATCGCAAGGATTGGTCCCTGCGACTCAATGATGCACTATGGGCCCACTGTACAGCGTTTAAGACGCCAATTGGCATGTCGCCATATCGGCTAGTTTATGGAAAAGCGTGCCATCTCCCTGTTGAGTTAGAGCACAAGGCGTGGTGGGCCATCAAGAAGTTTAATGTTGACATGAGATCAGCTGGATCCCACCGGAGATTACAGTTAAATGAGCTTGAGGAACTACGACATGATGCATATGAAAGCTCCCGGATGTACAAGGAAAGAACGAAAGCATTTCATGATCGTCACATCCGACCCAAGGTTTTCGTCCCCGGGCAGAAAGTATGGATGTTCAATTCCAAACTTCGCATTTTCCCCGAAAAACTTTGATCTAGATGGGATGGTCCATTCATAGTCACATCAGTTTCCCCACATGGAGCCATTGAGATTCAAGATCCGAAGAATGGCAGCCCTTTCAAGGTAAATGGTCAAAGGTTGAAGCCCTACATTGAGGGTGAGGAGCATATTGGAGAAGTGGAGTCCGTCAATTTGACGGATCCCATTTATTTTTGAAGTAAGAATTCTACACTGCCTGACATGGCTCGAGCGATACTTCAGTTTAGCTCGAGCCATAACAGGCAGACATGGCTCGAGCGATACCCCATTCTAGCTCGAGCCATAAACCAGATACTTGGCTCGAGCGAAAACACTACATGGCTCGAGCCAAGGCCGTCCAGAGAGGCACGTGACCTCTTTAAATCTCACGGATCCCTCTCATTCTCTCATTTCCATCACTTCACCCGCAGACCTACGCCAGGCTCCTCTCTCCTTCTCTGACCTAACCCGTAAGCTCTCTTCCTCCCTTCCATTTGTTTTCCATTTCTTTGCATCCCACTCACCCATTTCTTCCCCATTCCCTTTCTTCTTCTTCTTTCCTAGGTTTCCACCAAACCCGTGCAGGTTCTGCTCCATCCCTTCACGGCACCTTGTGGCACACTAGGTGTTTGAAGAAAGTCCCTACTGAAGATTGCACTGTTTCTGTTGCACTTGGCTCGAGCGATACCTTCACTTGGCTCGAGCGATACCCGCACTTGGCTAGAGCGATCCCAGTTCTTGGCTCGAGCGATCCCAGTTCTTGGCTCGAGCGATCTCCACACTTTGGGCACAGAAGCTGTTTGCAGATATTCCTCACCCAAGTCCAGCCATGCCAAAGGGTCAAGCCTCCTCTTCTCGCAAAACCAGTGAGTGCAGCAATTACTCCAGCGACAAGTGGAGGCATCGTGCACTCATTCCTGAGACTTGCTTCGACATAGTGGGTCCATTTCGGGAGGATGTCGCCGCCAACTCAGCGTACAAGTAGATTCGGGGACGGCGATTGACACCACTCCTTAGTCCAGCACACGATGTCTACTACCCACGCTATGTCAAGCTTTTCTATAAAATTTGGCATTTAATGAAGACAGGCCTGAGGTGTTATCATCTGTGATTGACGGAGTGGAATTTGATGTCAGCATTGAAGACATAGCTGAGGCAATGGGAATCCCGAATGAGTGCCTGGCAGATTTGGTAGATCACTCAGGCGCTGTCCGTTATGGTGCATTCCCAGAAAATATCAGTCTTACAGAGATGATTGATGATATGTGCGAAGGCCGATACACCAATGACGACAGGAACTGCACGAGCAAATCATTATTGCCCGTAGCATTATGGTTGATCGACACCGTGTTACAACGGAATGTGTGCCCATTGGGGCACAAGTCGCAGCGACGGGGGGACTTCTTGAATGCTCTGTATGCATTCCATGGGCGGTATTGGGTCTCTATACCACACCTTATTTGGCTCCAAATGTATAAATGCTGGCACGGTTTAGTTCATACATCCAATAAGAAAGCAGAGAAATGGGCACATCCTTTTCCATACCTCGTCACCAAGCTTATCCTCGAGAAGGGTGTTTCGATCTCGGATGACGATTATATGCTGACCGACGCCCCTGTATTTGGAGTGGCACAATGGAACCAGAGTGTTTCTCACATGCCTCGATATGCGCCGGGCCCTGCAGTGCCGATAGATGAGGAGGCAGCTGCCGAGGCTCCTATGGATGAGGCGCCATCGGCTGATGCGGAGATGGCTTATAAGTGCTGAATGTTACACATTCAAGCCCCTTAATTCACATATGTTAATCTCTTAGTTTCATTATAATATGATGTTTTGTGTTGTTTTTGTGTTTTTCCCTTATTTTGTAGGTTTTGGAAGAAAAGCACTCAATTCCATCAAGTTTCGGGCTTAGAAGAGATGTTGGAGAAAAGCTGAAGAATTTGGCTAGAGCCATAACTGCATTTGGCTAGAGCCATCACTTGGCTAGAGCACATATTCTGCATTTGCGCTTAGAGCCATCACTTGGCTAGAGCCATATCTGCATTTGGCTAGGCCATCACTTACTCGAGCCATTATCCATTTGTACGCATCAGAGCCATCACTTGGCTCGAGCCATATCCCTATTTAGCTCCGGCCATCTTGCGCAGCTGAAGCAGTAAAGTCGGCAGAACCCGATTTGGAAAGATCCTAAACCTACTCCAACTCGATTTTGGACTTCCTAGGGTGCACGAAATTGACTAGGGTTGTTCCTAAACTCTATAAATACTCCCCTAAGTCCTCCAAAACAAACACACAAGCTTGAGGAGAGGAATCAAAGGCTTCAAAGAAGGGTTTTTCTTAGTTCTTTCTTTCTTTTTAGTTTTTCTTTGTTATTTTCTTATGGGGATGATTTTCATCCAAATTATCTGTAGCTAATACTTTAGTTAGGGCTCGATTGAAGCCCTAATCATGTCTCTTTAAGGTTTCAATTTGTCTTGCTACAATTCATGTTTTGATGCTTAATTGATTTATCTCGGGTTTTTGTTCGTTCTTCATATGGGTTATGTATGAGTTTGATCATCTTATGCATATAACATGTGTAGATTGTTATCTAGGTCAATTTGGATGACCGAGTCCTGGGCCTAGTAGAGTAACAAAAGAACCAATTGCGGGTTCTTGGGGTAATCAACATGAAAGACCGGAATAGATACCATGTTCTAGGTTTTAGTGTATTTGTCGATTTCCATAGATTTATGCTTTCTCAAAGAACAACTTAGTAGATACCATGCTAAATCCTTTGAGAAAGAAAAGAATTAGAGTAGATACCATGCCTAATTCGTTGCTTAGGGAAATCAATGGCTTTTGGAGTAGATACCATGCCCTTAGGCCGACAAACAGTGAGTATCATGATATGGTTGTAGCATTGTGCATATTGTTACTTTATTTGAGTATGATTAGCGGTGGATATCGAAGCCCTAGCCCTTTATTCTTATTATTTTAATTCAATATTATTATCTCATCTCATTCAAGATATCTTTTTAGGAATTTCTTTTTAAACATAGTTTACCAATCCTCGTGGGAATGATCTCGTATTTGCCGTCTATACTATCGTTTGATCTTGTGCACTTGCGAGTAAAACGTGCATTTATTCGCCTATTTATTTAGGTGGATATTTGTACAACAACAAACTCAATACGTGCATGGGGATACAACACATTGAAATAATTTAATAATTTTAAATTTAGAAGTTCCAATCCAACTTTCAATATTGTTGAGGCAGTTTTCGGATCACTCTTTTGTTGAGGGCTAGTGGCCCAAAAATGCTTCAGTAGATCCAAGGTAGTTTGGGCGGTTTTGATAGCTTGCCAGCCGGACTCCTGCGAGGTCAGCAAACGATCAGAGGATCTTTGGCCGTAGCTGAGGATGCTCTGATGATAAAGTCAGCAAGGTGTTGGTTGGAGATGAGGAACTGTATGAGTTTCATGAGATGCAACCCGAATGTTTTGGGTTAAGCAGTAGAGAATCAACATGTAAAAATGGCCCCAATTGGGAAAGGATGATGAGAGTTGTGTTTCAGTCGTGTGCAACCTACTTTTGCTCATGTGCATTTCCCTACGTGGTGGCTCTGATGAGAACCAATAGTTTCTGGTTGGTGGCTCTAGTTGATGATCTTACTTACAGTTCTTTTTATTTGTGTTTGTATGATTTTTTCTTGTCCCCTTGAACTATCTCGTTTCTTCTGTTTATAACCGAATTATGCCTTGGAGGCAAAGTTCTCGTCCTCCATGTGCTGGTCTTCGTGAAGTCCAATGTGACTTGTTTGCCACGTGTTGGTTTGGGATGGTGTCGGTATTCCGTGTGGAAGGCTTTCGCTAGACTCAAGGTTGATGTGATATGTACTTTCTTTGACAATGAAAGGCTCGACGTTTAGTGAACATTGCTTGCCACTACAACAACAAATTTATAATATATGAAGTTAAAAAAATTATAATATATGAAAGTTCAACTATTCCTAATACCACTCAATTGTAATATATCGGTAATTTAAAAAAAAAAAAAAAACAGAAATTTTGGTAAAATACGGTAAGTCTTTTGGATAGCTCACTGGCGACGCAATCATTCCAATTATTGTTGATTTGTTTTTTTATTTTTTTAATTGAGTCCAACTATTCCCTGCGACCCACATTCTAGGAAAGAAAAAGACTCCTAGAATATGAGAAAAAGAAAAAGTTTCTTAATAATTGTCTTAATGGGTTAGTGTCTTTTTTTTTTTTTTTGAATTCCAATCATCACTTAATTCATATAAGAGAAAAAACTAACCACAACGTTCAGCCACATACAATTTCGGAGACCCCAGGGGGACATCCTCTATGTGTATTACATCATCAACTAAATAGATGAACAAGCCTAGCAGAGTCTATGAGCAAACCTCATTCGCCTCCACGTCGGCAGGGCATAAGTTTCCTCAAAGATGAGAGATGTTCGCGTCCGTGTCCGAGTAGCGAATGAGCCCAGAAGAGAAAACACAAAACTTACCGCACTCCACTGTCACATATATGCCAACAGGAGAACAACCCTTACCAAACAATTCCAAACCCCACCTCTAGATTCTTGAGAGAGAAGACCTAGAGAGGAGGACAGAGCGTTTTTAGAGATCAATGTGGTTAGCTGTCTTTTGAATGGCACTTAGTCGTTTTTTTATTTTTTTCTTTTTTTTATAAAAAGTTTTTGGGTCAAAAGAAACTCTCCCAATCAACATTTGGGGCTTAAAAGGGGGCCTTTAGCTGGATATTTTAATGCAGCGGTTCCTTCTTTCTCTCTTCTTTTCTTTTTTTCTTATTATTTTTTAATTTATTATTATTATTATATTTATTTATTATTTATTTTATTTTTTAGGATGAATGCCCGTCAGGTTTCTTTTTTGGACTAACTGGATTTCTAATTTAAAATGGAGAGGATATTACATTTTATTTTTTTAAATTATTTATCAACTATCTCTTTTGTAAGTTTATTATTGGATCGATGAAATTTATATGTGATTTTATAATTTAATGAAAAATTCATTTATCTACTGTATAGGATTGTGAAAATAAAATGTTCTTAAAAAAAAATGCTATTTTAAAAAAATGTACTATTAAATTTATAAAACTATATGTGATTCATCTAGATCCAATAATAAAGTTTTAAAAAGATGAATAAAAGATAAGTCCGAAAATAAAGGAATAGCCAATTCTCTCTTAATTATAATTCTTTCATAGATTTTTTGCAAGGAGTTTGGGCTTCATCGGATCATCAATGTCCATTCATATGCCTTATGCGCCAAATTTTTTTGTCCAGAAATTTCAATCCACGGTTCGGGTGCGGTGGGTACATTCCACTAGGCGCTGCTTTTGCAGCTTTGGGACGATGCTGCGGGATTGTGTTGTTTATCTATTATTTAGAAAAAAATTTACGTACCTTTTAAATTATTTTTTTAATTGTATAATATATTTTAAATTTTTAATTGTGATAATTTTTTTAAAATATTTAAATTATTAATACTCTCCTCCAATGGATGAAAAAAAAAAAATACACTACCACCCAATTGCGCCCAATTCAATTTTTTTTTTTTAAAAAAAAAAAATTAATAAACATTTTCTTTTTTAAAAATAAAATTAAAAATTATTATTATTATTAAGGGCTAGAAAAACTAAAACTAAAAAAACTAAGGCTAGAAAAACTAAAACTAAAAAAATTAATTTTTTTTTTTTACAAAAAACGCTACACCCAATTGGCCAAATTAAATTTTAAAAAAATTATAAAGATTTGGGAAAGTCCACATACCCTCTCAAACTACCTTACAGATTTTTCAATAAGACTAAATACCTTTTTTAATTTTATTTTTTAAAAATTAATTTTTTAAAACAAAATCTTTATAATTTTTTTTTAAAATTTTGAATTTGCGCTAATTTCGGAGTAGGAGCGTTTAATTTTTTTATTTATTTTTTATAAAAAAAATTGCTAGTTTTTCTTTTTAAGTTTTGAGTTTTATCTAACCTTTATGAATTCGAAAATAATAATAATAATAATTTTAAAAAATAAATTTATAATTTTTTTAAACAAAAATGTTTATTAATTTTTTTTTTATTCTAATTTGTCCAATGGTTTGTTTAGTGTTTTTTTTTAAAAAAATAATTAATTATTTTGTTTTGGTTTTGTTTTTTTCTTTTTATTTTTAGCTTTAGGTCCTTTTCTAGCGCCTTTGAATTGTAGTGTTTTTTTTTTTTCAAAGATAATAATACATAATATTTTTTTATATGTTTTAGTTTTTTTTTAAAGAATATTTTTTTTTTATTTTATTCAGGGTATTTTCGTCCTCTAGGGGTACATTGTCATTTGGGTTTCGTAATTTGGGGAAGACATTGTCACAATTTGAAAGTATTGGGGGGACATTATCAATTGGATGGTAGTTTGAGCGGGGGTATATAGACTTTTCAAAGATTTTCTTTAAAATAAATATTTTTTTAAAAAAATAAAATTAAAAAAAGTATTATTATTATTATTATTTATTATATTATTTTCAATTCGTAGGGTTATTTTTCGTTTATTTAAAACTTCTGTAAGGTTATTTTTATATTTTTGCTGGGTCAAGGGAGATGGTGTGAGCAACGGGTTGGATTGGCCGGGTATCGGATAAATCCGTGAACCCGGCGCAGGGCTCGGTTTTGTTAACAGTTAACCCGCAACCCGCATCTTTAGTTTAATCGCTGGTTGAGGGTATGCGGGGCGGGGAGGCGCCAGGGGCGAACGCAGGTAAATACCCGATCTAATCGATTTCTATCAATCTCTGATCTGCATCATTCAGATCATTTATAAGATCAGCATCTCAGATCTGGATCTAATCTATCATTGTCTGATAGATTAATCTGAACGTATCAGATCAGATCTAATCATGGTTTGGGGTTAAGCCGACTTCAGAGATTAGAGACCGGTGTGGGTGCAGGAGCTGTTCGGCGGTGGGGCGCAGGAGTGTGGGCAGCGTGGGTGCAGAGTGCAGCCTTATGGATTTGTGCACAAATAGGGATTTCAACACGGGAAGAGAAAGAAGAGAAGCGACGAGAAGGAAAGAAGAAGAGGAAGGAGGAGAAGGAAAAAGGAAGAAAAGAGGAGAAGGGAGAGACACTGAGACACGGAAGAAAGAAAGAAGAAGAGAAGAAGAGAAAGGAAAACAAACAAGAAAAAGGATATGGGAGAGACTGAGACACGAGAGAGATAGGTGCGACAGGCAGCAAATAACCCTTTAGGGTTCCTAATTCCTGAAAAAATGGTTATAATATATATGCAGGTCGGGTCGGATATTGGCGCGTTTAAAAAATTAAACCGCTACCCGACCCGACTTGGTATGGGTATCCAAAAAACATGACCCGCACCTGCCCCCAAAAAAAAACATTGAAAAACCGTAAATTGCGAGGCGGGGCAGCGAGTTGTGCGCGGTTGGGCGGGTACTTGCTCACCCCTAATGGAGAGATATTAATAATTATTTAGTTAGTTTAGGGGGACATGGCCACAATTGAAATTTGGAGAAATATTATTTTCCCAATTTAGTGGGTTTAGAGGACATTGCACAATGAAAGTTTGGAGGGAACATTATCAATTGGGTGGTAGTTTGACGGGGGATATGTTGCACTCTTTCCTCTAAAAAAATTTTTTTTCTTTTAAATAAGCTCTATTGTATGTACATCCCGAAATAAAATAAAAAATCAAGCACTGCGTTGAGACTCAGTTACGTAATTGACCTTGAGTAACCCCCTCTTTGACTTGACAACACATTTTACAATTATAATATGAAATTAGAATGAGGGCAATGTTTTTTTAAAAAAAAATTGGTTGACATTAGGGATTACAATTGACCATATATCAAACATATATTTGTATACTTGAATAAAAATGTGTATAAATAATTGCATATATTTTAAACACATTCAATTAATAAACTAGATCAACTCAACATTAAGAAAAAATAAAAATTGTTGATATATTTGTAGAATTATAGAATAAATACATAAAATGTTATGAGAGCGGAAAAAACCGAGGAGATAAATAGAGCAATACAAGAATAGGGCTACGTCTTTACTACAATGAATTGTGCTAACACTTGAATATATAAATGCTCTATGAGTTCTTAAGTCTATAAGAGAGACATCTTATATGGATGCATAGGTAGAAATAAGGGTATTAATCAACAAAAGAAGGATCAAACAACAGCATCACATGAATTGCACGTATTGATTATGAAACACTATAGAGAAAAATAGGTACTCAATCACGTGCTAAATTGTAGGTTGAGGACACTCAGGAATTGCAGATATGTATATTGTTTGTTTATGATCCCACCTGTATCTGCCTTGTCTCTCCAATAAAAGTGGACACCCTACAGGGATGAAAGTATCTCACGTTGTGGAAGATAAGAGGACCTTGATTTTATATTTTTTATAGTGTCTTTTATTGAAATAACAACCAGCAAAGACTATCATAAAACCTAAATTCCTATAATGTGGATGTAAGAAATCAAATTCATATATATCAATAATGATCTATGGATTAGCAATAATATAATTTTCATTATATACTGTCAATGGCGAGCGTCCATGAAACAAATACAATGACGCATCTGTGTATAATCAAGCACAATGACAAAAGTATAAAAGAGACATAGTATAAGGTAACACAGCCTATTATGGCAGCACACACAATATGATATCGGTTGAATATAAGATAGTAAGACTAACCCAAACCTGTAGTTATTGAGCCACCATCGTATAAAGGAAAAAAAACGATTTCCTGTGGCGCCATGGCGTGGACCAGACTACATCGAAATTCGCACCATCCAAGCTATAATATCGAGTATGGCCGATAATGAACAATTAAACACATATACAACGATGTCCTATTATAGAGCACAATGCAGATGTACACGCTCTAACAAAACTAGAGTTGCCCAGTCTTGGCGCAGTTCGGAGCTTCAATCGTTCCGCTTTGGTTTGTGAGAGCGTGCCCAACACTCGAGGATGCAGGTTCTGGCAGAAAGCTTGCCAACTGCTATTAATTTCTCTGACACGCACATACAGAGCGCCGTCTGATTTTAGAAAGTGTTCGTTTTATAGATCGATCTACTGAGCAAACTGATATCGAATGAATTATTTAACGGGTTTGACAGGCGAACCCCGGTGTTATCACGGAATCACGCTTATACGATAACACCAGATTTATCTGTTGAGACGGGCTCGTATCGTGTTGCAAAGGCGCCGAAAAACCACACGACTCACAAGCTAGATTTGGATCATCCGCATAATGGTAGTTTTAAAGGGTCATCGGTCCCACCCTGTTGCCCGCACACTGACCCGCGATAATTAACTCAGCTTGTATTTTAAAATAGTGAATGCCACACTTGATATATATAGAAAATCATACAAAAAAAATTATTAAAGGAAGACAAATTGTCATAACAAATTCATATATATGAGTATGGGGCGGTCAATGGAATGTATATTGAGTTTAGACTTCATGCACAACTGAAATTACGAGACAATAATAGACAAATTACAACGAGCGTTATTCGTGAGTCTAAGCTGCAACGCAAGTGACGAGTGTATGAAATTAGAAAAAAAAAAAGATAATATAAAAGAGTAACTTACATAAGGAAAAAAAATGTCTTTATTCCTTAATCTCCGATGCTGATTATATTGTGTGTGAATAGTGTGGTGGTTATATGTAGGGAATAATATATACGAAAGTCTGTGTAACGTTAATTGGTCGATGAATATAAGACAACAATTAAACATTATGACGTTTGTAGTTTTTTTTTTTCCAAGTAATTCTCAATCAATAATGCATATTAGACTAAGATTATAACTAAATTCTTCTAAGAGCTATAATTCAGGTATTATTCTCCCTGTTGGCCTTCACTGGCGCAAGAAGATAATTGTACTTGATGAAGGTGAAGATCGGACTTTTCCTATCCTCCACTATATTAAAATCTCGTTTAATGTCTGACAGCGTTCTACACCAACAAAACACACATTACCATCAAGGTCAAAAACAATCTAACTTGGCATAATTCATTCAAAGTAATGACAGCACATGAAATACGGCTTCATTTTATTCGTTAGTTTTGTAGTGAAAGAAGTAAGCATTACAATAGGTAGCTACAAAATCACATTCTATGAACTATGCGCAAAATTGCTCATTGATCTGCATATCATTTAACACAAAAAATAAAAACAAGAAAACAGCGCAATATGTACACGAAAGAGCTATTAAGAGCATTATTGAAAAGCCAAGTATACATAATGATGGAAGTTATATTGCAGTCTATAGAGAGTTAGTTGATATTATTGAATAGCTCCGAGTAGAAATATATATCGTTGTTAGATCATATTGCTAGTATTCTCCCTTATGAATCTTCTCTTTCATTGTACGAGGGGAACCAACAAAATATTCGCTTGTTAGGTCGATGTTGTAATGTCTATTGAGGGGTTGATCAGATGGAGCGAGACCCAAGCTCCAAAATAAATATATTAGTTTTTCAGGACAAAATTATAAACACATTTATATGAGATTAGCGAGACAATATTCGATCTTTACATCACCGATTACTCCAAGTGCGCTATCTGCAATCCAACCATACAATCAAGCATAGCCTAAAACCCAAACTATAAAATTTTCTCTTCTAATAAACATCAAACAATACTTAACTAACCAACAATAGATTAAAAGGATACATACACTTTAAAATTGGTAATCCCGAAAAGACCTCCTTAATCCAAAAACGAGTAATAATTCTACTAGAAAAATTATATGAAACTATCAGCGAAATTTGCCCTTAGAGGTATAGTTCTTGATGCTATTATTATTGAGACAAGTTAATTAATAGGGACAAGCTTTTATTCAATTATATTTTAGCTGCGAAAATTAGCACATTATCAAACACAAAACTATAATATAGGCAAAAGGCACCTCAATATCCACCCCCAAACAAAACCCCACAAGAGATGTCGCACCCTTTCTCATCAATAAAGAACAGATTTCACATACGCATACCATCAATCAAATATGCGTCTCACGTGTATACTATTGAGCGTGCGAATCCTAATGCATTACAGGTTATATAATATATATAAAATATCTATGAGAGTTTGAAGAAATGATCCACCCATATTAAATTCCACTCTTATATATGAGGCTATCACGTTTCCTCTTTCTTAATTACTTCTCTCATGATAGATCCACGTGTATAAGGAGACGTTAGACTTTGAAGGGAAACACGTTACACCTTAGAAGAGCGCGAGAGTAAACTCGTATGATGATCCATTTTAGGCTCACTGAAAGTCGAGACCTATACGCTGCAAGGTATATCTATGCTTGGCCTACAAAAGCGAATTGATTCGAAGATGCGAGAATTTTCTAGAAGAAGTGACCGAGCTACGCTCAGCAGTTCAGACCTTGGTAGACAAGCCGAGTATAGAGTCCGAGCTGGGTTCTAATGTGTGAGGATCTGGCTGGAGTATCCAGTGTCCTATTGGTTAGTCCGGATGAAAGCAGGAATCGCGAAGGTGATGACATAGAAGAATGATACTCAACTTCGGAGGAATGATAGAATGCAGAAGATAAGTGATGAGGGCACTTTAGTGCGAGAGCCGATGGAATGCGCGAGCTAGAGACGATCAGAGGAATGTTGAAGGCTAAGGAACTCCGGTAGAATCAATAAATGTGAGGCATAGCGACTCGGCGTGGAGTAGTATCGGCAGGTGCCATGAGGACGGCAGTAATGAAATTAGGAAAAAAAAATTAGAACAGATAAATGAATTAGAATAATTATAACAATTATTTTAAACATCCGGTAAAAATTTAGGTAGCAGTGCGTTAACGCGAATTTAATTTTGGTTGGACTCAATGATATGAACTTGATGAAAGAAATCTAAAGGGTTTTGTGGTGAATACTAAGTCGCTGAATTTTTCGTGAATTTAGTGTGTGGCAGTGGAGTAGGAGAAATGGTACTAAAGAATTGGTGATGAAACAAGAAACTGTGTCGAAACCAAATCGCATGCGTTTTCTCAGTGTTTTCTATCTTTTATTTTTGTCTTGTGTTGTATAAGGCTGTTACCGGGATATCACCCGAACGATATGATAAACATTCTCCACGTATTGTATAACAACTGATAGTAAGACTGAGAACGGGGTGATTGTATCCGGTATATGTAAACTTCCTTGCTGGTAAAAACCAATAACCCAATATCCAAATTCCAAACGGCTCGATTTTCTGTGCTCATGTGCGCGTACTTGCGTCTCTCAACGAGTTCGCGGTCGGTCTCTAAAAGATTCTGTCATCTTCATTAGCCTAAAGATCTTCACTACATCTTTCACACTGTCAACAAGATGAAGTCTCTCTCACTTCTAGACTGTCCTTACTGCTCATCGCACAGAAAAGCTCTCAGCTTATGCTCACATATGATCAAACTGTACGCGACGAGGAAGATCCATCTAATACACTTGTACTCCCAACAATCTTAGAAACGTCCATGTCGTTTGCGAAGGAGACACTGGACATGGAATAGTCATCTTTTATTTGGTAATGCTTTTTAAAGATAGTATTCCGTTGAAACTTATCCTTTACCGAAGAGGAATAGCTATTCTTTCCCAAAATGATGAGAAGCGTAGCTAAGTCTCCACATTTGTGTTTGAACTCCATAAGATCCATACCCAATATAGCAAATACTAACACAAAAATGAGCATAAATTTTATCTGGCTCGACAACCTAAGATATATCTTGTGAATTAACACAACCAATAAATATACTATTATAAGTTTTTCATTTACACCAAAAAAAAAAAAACAATGTCTCTAAACAACTACATTACCTAATACGTTTCTCTGACACTGTAGTCTGGTGTGTTTGTCTCTTTTGGGGCAGAGCACCTCCGAAAGATCGGATACGAGATCGACACTATCCACCTCTTATCTGGAATTAAAGACAAAAGTGCGGCATCTTGTCTCTACCATCCCGAGTCTTGGGGTCGCCGTAATGTTCAAAACATGTAAAAGGCATGTTCGGACACAAATTAGCGATTTCATGCCTTTAAACCGACATTTATTGCCAAACATCAAGA
Organism: Betula pendula; assembly: GCA_900184695.1. Classification (NCBI taxonomy): domain Eukaryota; kingdom Viridiplantae; phylum Streptophyta; class Magnoliopsida; order Fagales; family Betulaceae; genus Betula; species Betula pendula. Next base: position 32,318 of record FXXK01002621.1, read on the forward strand.
CAAAATGCAAGCAGAAGCATGAACTCTCGGTTTGGCCATGTCCGGACAGCATTGCCGAGTGTTGTTTATTGACCTGGGTCATGTTCGTAGGGCATGTCTAAACCAGCTTAAGGAACATGTACTTCCTTGATCTCCTCACTGTTCTAGATAAACTTCCAACCATGTTCAGACATCAGTTATCAAAGCTTAACCATGTCTGCAACATGTCCAAACACCACAGGGAACATGTACTTCCTGGCAGAAATCTCACCATCTTCCGTGTAGACCTAGTACACAATCTACCCATGTCCCAAAAAAATAAAAACAAAAGTTTTTAGACACTAAATGAGTCAATATAAAAACCTAATTAAACTCACCATTGGCCATTCGGTGCAACTATTTATAGACACATAGAGCTACAACATTCCTCCCAAGGATACAGAATCTAATGTATCAAACCACCAAGTAGATGCATTCTTCATCTTGAGTGAACCTAAAACACTAAACAAAACTCAATATGCATAGGGGATAAAACATATTGAAATAGTTAATAATTTTAAAATTTAAACTTCCAAACCAACTTTCCAATATTGTTGAGGTAGTTTTCGAGTCACTTTTTGTTGAGGAAAAACGCCTAGCCATCTGCTGTTATCACCAAAAGACTAGTCAATTTTAAAGCTTCCCTAGAATCACTTATAAAGTTCAGTTTCAGCCTATGTACTAAACAATGTGAACTTTAGCACTCATGACTCTTCTTTATAAAACCGTCACTCGCTACTGTAGGTTATTCCTCATCTTCCTAATATGCGACTGGGGTGGTTACAAAACTCCTTTTTAAACTCACGACCTCCTCGTCCAGGGCGGGAATGCGGGTTCATGCATGCAGGCTCCAATACACATGGTGTGGGCGTACTAAGCTGGCTCTGATATCATTTGTAATTGACTCAGAGAAAGAGTGCTAGCCACATCGTACGCTATCAACCTAAAATGACTAGCAATTTTGAAGCCTCCTTAGAATTATTTATAAGTTCAGGCTTTCACCTAGTAACTAGGTAATGTGAGACTTAGCACTCATGACTTCTCTTATTAAACCACCAACTTATATGTGGACTATCCTCATCTTCCCAATATCGGGACGTTAGGGGTGTATACAGGC